>PVIU01015359.1:0-48662 GCA_004026605.1 Ondatra zibethicus | reverse complement strand
CACCCCACCCCACCCCCCTTGCATCCACTCCACAGAGAGTTTAAGACTTCCCATGGGGAGCCCACAAAGTCTAGCACATTGCTTTGAGGGAAGACGAAGGACCTCCCTACTATATGTATGCTCAACAAGGTATCCCTCCAGAAAGAGTGGGTTCCAAAAAACCAGAAAAAACAATAGGGATAAATTCTGGTCTCAATGGCCGTGAGGTTAAATTCTTCTAACACAACTTATTTTTAATCCATATTTGCTTATCTTTTCAGTAAGAAGCAAAAGCTCTGTCTTGCATGGGATCATGTAAAGTTTGGTCCTGAAAAGTTTATTTCTATTTTGACAGAGTCTAATTCTTTCTAGAAAATGAATATTATAAATTCAGGGTAGTTTGGTTATTATTTGCTTAAATGTCAGAAAATGATCAAAAGAGCGACAAGTGGTTAACAATGCCTTTGGGATCTGTGAGACAGGCTCTAGGAAAAAAAAAAAGAGGGCCTTTTATCTGAAGTTTATTTTGTTCCTTGGATTTTTCTTGGACATGATTTCATGCCTCCTGTGACAAACATTTGCATTCAATTTATATAATATGTTTAGTCTTGTTACATGTCAAAACATAGCTATAGAACCCAATCTGGTGAAACAATATGCTGAGTACTGTCCTCAATGTACCCTGAATCTAGATATGGCCTTCTGCCTTGCTTTCATGCTTTACCAGATATAATCTATAGTATGTGCCAGACAACTAAGTTTAAATTGGTCTGCCCTAAGAAACTTCAGGAGAAAGGCTGCTATGTTAATAGTCTGTTCTTACTGTTATCTATTTATGTTTTCCTGAACTGAAGCAAATTTCTTGGAATATTGCTTTCTTTTTACATTGATGTAATAAAAAGAACAGTGAAATTCAAGAGTGTCTACTATAGTCCACCCCGTTCTTTAAGGTCCTCAAATCCCAGGTCTCACAGACAGACCTTCCTAGGTGAGCAATTTAACACTAATATCCATACTATCATTGCCAAATTTGTCTTTGGTGGCTGGGCTATGACACTCAGGATGTTATTTTTCAGTTCCAACCATTTGCCTACAAATTAAATGATAATTTTAAACAGCCGAGTACTACTCTAAAATGTAAATATATCACATTTTTCTTTATCCATTGTCTGTTGACGGACACATAGATTGCTTACAATTTCTGGCTATTGGGAATAAAGCAGAAGTGAACACAGTAGAGTGAATGACTCTCTGATAGGAGGAAGCAAACTTTGGATATATGCCCAAGACCGATCTAGCTGGATCTTGAGGAAAATACCATCTTTCTGGGGAAACTCCACACCGGTATCCATAAAGACTGTATAAATTTGTGTTTTAATTGAATTATATTTATAATATATATGTATACACAGTGTTTGTGGGTAAATGGTGAAGTTCTGCATTTTTCTTACTTTTAATATGATTTCTTAATTTTTTGATATATTCTCAGAGTCTGAAGTCATAAGCAGCAGTATATATATAAAATATCCAGTCAAAGTATATGCAAAGCATCACTCTCCATCCTAGATAGATGATTAGACTAGAGAGAAGGTGCCAAGAAAAGTGGTCATGGTGCTGAATACACGGTGCTGTATATACGGTGCTGTATACACGGTGCTGTATACACGGTGCTGTATACATGGGTCTCTGATTCGTTTAACTTTTTTTGTGCTCTTTTCATTTCTGTTGGTTTGATTTGTTTAACTTTGATGTGATAGTTTTTGTTTTTTCTTATTACCTTTTATTTTGTTGCATTTTATTTTATCTTAGAAGCTTGTTGTTTTCTAAAGAGAGACAGAAAGGAAATGGATCTAGATGAGAGGAGAGGTGTAGAAGAACTTGGGAGAAGGGGAGTTAGGAGAAACTGTAATCGGGATATGTTATGTGAGAAAAGTGGATTTTAAATAAATAGTAATAAAAACTTAAAGTTCACAGATGACAAAGAAGTATTTTTTATATCAGACTAACTAGTGCAGCACAGTGACCACTTTGATTAACAACTTCTTTCTATAACAAGTCCCATAGTCCACTCTAACAGTATGAAGTTTGACAAAGAGCACCTAACACATGCATTTTTTACTTAAGAGTATGATTTTCTACAATGGGGGTAGATGAGAAATTCTACTATTCAACTCTATTTTCCATCTACATGTAGAAGAGGAAATTTTTGGAGTTTTTAAAAATTTCCAGTAATAAGGAGTTCTGTATTATATGAGGGTGTTTTAATAACCACGTTGAAAATAAAGAGTTCATTCACAAACATAATAAATAAGAAACTTGTGGTAAAAAGGAGGAAATATTTAGAAGCCAAGAAGTGATATTTTATTACATGCTTACAGATTTGTTATATTCTGTAACCTGTGTGTATCTTCAGGGTCATGGGGAATAAATAATGAGCCATTTTGGAGATGGCATCAGCAAGGCTTTATTTTCTGGGTTTTTTTTTTTTTTGATATCTTACCATTACCTATTTAAACACACACTGCTTATTTCTGCAACTTTACTTTATAGATAACTATAGAAAACTAACTGCATATATTACCAGATGGTAAACAAGCGGAAATCTCTGAAACTCATGAGAATAAGTTACTACTGGGACCAGTCATTTAATATTCCTACCATGTTACTGTGGTAACACACAGGGAGGATCAGCACTAATTTTCATCAGCTTTGGCATACCTTGAGGATAATCTAGTTCAGTGAAATGACTTGACATCTAGAATACAGTTTCTCAATTAAAGAGCCTTCACAGAAAGTGCAGGCTACAAATTTTTGGCAATTACAGAATTAAAAATATTCAATAACTTATCTGGAGCAAGAGAAGTTCTAATCCCATATTTTGGTATCATATCTTGTTTGAATAACTAGATAGACAAAGTATATGTCAGAGTCCTGGTAAGACATATTTGCACCCATTAAGAGTCTAGAACTGAGAAACATGATCTGTAGGTTTTATGGAAGCCAAGCTTTTTCTAGGACATAAAAAAACAGTGTCCTTTGTTAAGTAGAATAAAACATCCACTTCCAATATAATTCCTGTGGTAGTTTGAAAAAAATTGGACACCAAATGGAGCAGCAATATTAGGATCATGGTTTTGTTGGAGAAAGTGTTTCACTGTAGAGGCAGCTTTGAGATCCCATATATGCTCAAGATAACACCTAGTGTGACAGCTTACTTCCTTTTCCCTGCAATATGTAGAACTCTCACTACCTTTCCATAACCACATTTGCCTGCATGCTGCCATGTCCCACCATGATGATAATGGACTGAACTTCTGAACAGGAATAGAGTCACCACAATTAAATATTTTTTGTAAGCATTGCTGTGGTCATGGTGACTCATCACAGCAATAGAAAGCCTAAGTAAGGCTATTCCTAATTTCTCATTCACAAAGGACATTGTCCTTTTGTGTAGGCTTTCTTAGAGTGTTGCACAATATGTAATATAAAAATCACCAAACCAATGTGAAAATGTGATTTCCTACTTTTTAAAAACATTTTTCAGGTAGGATAAGGTTTATTGTATGTCTGTGAGTAATTGTGTGTGTAAGTATGTGTACATATATATAAAGTATATGTATGTCTGTATATACATGTATATATGTATGTGTATTTGGTGTATACCTGCATATAAGTGAATATAATAGAATAATATTTCAGTGGCTGTTTCTCTTCTGATGTGTGATTTCCAAAGACAAAACTCAAGTAAGAGAATTTGATAATAAGAAGCCTTTAAACCCTGATTCTCCCACTAACCCTAATTTCATATTTTGATTATCAATAATTCTGATCAAAAGATGTAATGTTGTATACTATTTGTCACATTGACTAGTGATAGTTTCATACTTCTGTTTAACTCTATGTTTCTTACATTTTAAGACTGTGATACTCAGTACCAGGTTTTTACTTTCTTTATATTTTATATTTTTATTCTGAGGCATAAAGGCCACTTCTGAGTTATTTCAGTCAAAAATGTTTTAACAGAGTTTTCTTTTCATATCACGACCCAAAACAGCAAATCTTTAAAGATCACAAACTAAACAAACAACCATGCCATGTTGCTATAGACAGATTCTCTATTCTCTCATTTCTCTGTTTCTGAGATATGATACACAGAGTTGTCCCTAGTACTGAAACAAAGTACCAGCTGTAGCCATCCTTCCCCAAGTTCAGAATTCAATAGACTATCCATTACTGGTCTTTCATCTCAACTAGTTCCTGTGTCCTAGCCTCCAACTCTGTTGGACACCCACTATTCAACCACATGACATACCTGTCATAAGACCAGGTATGCTGCTTGTAACTCTCTGTTTTCCAAGACCAAATTACTCAGAGTCATCCCTAGTGCTACAAGAGAATAACAGTTGCAGCCTCCCTAACCTCTCATCTATGTCTCTTGTGGATCCCATATACTAGCAACTGAACAGTACATTTGAAATCTCTGGAAAAACAACAACAACAGCAACAATAAAAGTAAGTACACCCAAGAGGAGTAGACAGCAAGAAACAATCAAAGATTGAAATCATTAAAATAGAATCAACGAGAACAATAGTGAAACAAAGAATTGGATCTTTGAGAAAATCAATGAGCTAGACAAAGCCTTATGAAAGCTATCTGAAAGGAAGAAAATATTCAATTGACAAAATCAGAAATGAAAAGGGGACTATAGATATAGACATCAAGGAAAGCCAGAGAATCATAACGACACACTTTAAAAACTGGTACTCCACAAAATTGGAAAATCTAAAAGAAATGGATAATGTTCTTGATAGGTACCTATTACTAAAGTTAGATTAAAATTTGATAAATAAACAGATCACTCAATTGAAACACAAATAGTTATGTAGTGATATTTTATTTCGTATTTAAATAAATAAAGCTTGCCTGAAGATCAGAGAGTAAATTGCAATATAATTCTTTAGAAAAATTTGAAGGACAAGTCTCAACAGTATGTAGAAAAGCAAAATAATAATAATAATTTTATTATTATTACTATTAATTATAGTTAAAACAGTCCTGAACAATAAAAGAACTGTTGGAGGTATCACCATCCTTGATTTCAAGTTGTAGTGCAGAGGTATATTAAAAAAGTTAGCACAAAACAGACATTTTGATCAATGGAATTGATTTGAAGAGCCGGATGTATAGCCTTACACTATGGAAACCTTATTTTTCATAAGAAGACAAGAAAGCACATTGGAGTAAAAAGACAGGATCTTCAACAAATAGTAACAGTTAAAAATGGATCACTTCATGTAAAAAATACAGATTCATGTTTATAACATTGCACAAAACTCAAGGACAAGTGGATTAAAGGCATCAACATATAAACACACTGACCCTGATAGAAGGAAAAGTGGGAAAAAGCCTTGAAATAATTGGCACATAAAACTTTCTGAACAGAAAATTAATACTGCAAACACTAAGATCAATAATTATAAAATGGGACCCCATGAAACTAAAAAGCTTCTGTATGGAAAATGGTACCATAAATCGATCAAAGAGACAACTTACAGAATGGGAAAAGAATTATCACCAACCTCACATCTGATAGAAGGCTAATATCCAAAATATATAAAGAACATGACATAAGCTAGAAATTGAAATGTGGTACAGATTTAAACAGAAATCTCATTAGAGAAATCTCAAATGGCTGAGAAAGACATAAAGAAATATTCAATATCTTTGGCCATCAAGGAAATTGTACTTCCCTCCTGCCCGGCTAGCTTACACCTGAAATAATCACACAGAAGCCGTATTAATTAAATCACTACTTAGCCCATTAGCTCTAACTTCTTATTGGCTAACTCTTTCATCTTAATTTAACCCATCTCCATTAATCTGCGCATCACCACGAGGGCATGGCCTACCAGCAAAGCTTCAGCATGTCTGTCTCTGGTGGCAGTGGCTCCATGGCATTTCTCTCCACCTCTTCTTCCCAGCATTCATTTCCATCTTCCCCGCCTACCTAAGTTCTGCCCTATCAACAGGCCAAGGCAGTTTCTTCATTCATTAATGAAAGCAACACATAGACAGAAGGACCTCCTATACCAGTTCCCCCTTTCTGTTTAAATAAAAAGGAAGACTTTAACTTTAACATTGTCCGCTATATCCACATAAAACCCGAGAAAGCTTGAAAAGGAATTCTAGACCAAAAAAAAAAAAATAAAAAATAAAAAATAAAGAGTTTAAGACAGCTTCTTGCTGTTTGCTGGTGACTTTCCACAGCTCCTTTGACAGATTTTCTTGATTCAGCTGTAGCAGGAAAAAAGTCATGGCTGTTTTAAAATGCCAGCTTTCTGGGCTATGCTGCCAACACATCCTCTGGTTCTTTTGGGAGATGGAGCATTTAAGTGGTGTTTGTGAAGAGAGATTTTTGTGATTCATCAGTCATAGGAAAAAAGCTGAGGCCGTTTAAAAATGCCAGCTTTCTGGGCCACTGCCAGCCTGGACTCTGACTATTTCAGACAGGAGGTCCAGCTACAGAGCATTTGAGTTGGGTTTGTGAGCAGACTGCTACAGCTTGCTTAATAACAACGTGGACCAGCTTTGTGCCTGGAACTGGGGTGGTGTGCATGACTCAGAGGCACAAGTGGCACCTCCATGCTGGACTGTGTGAAGCTAGTACCATATATATCATAGTAATTGCACATCTTAAGTTTTAGACTAGGCAGGCAAACAGGCAGTATATTACCTATAACAATGGTGCAGTTGAAGTTTTTAAGAAGTGCTTAGCATTTAAAGAAGCACTTCTGGTATTATCTAATATTTACAGCTTTGCAATAAAGACAAATATAGATGAGTCATACTTTTGGATAAATATACGTAGGCTTGGAAGAGAGAAGAAAAAGAGTATAGAGAGTCATAAAATAAAGTTAATGCTTTAAAAAAAGGTGAAGTCTTTAAAGAGACAGAGTACAGGCAGTCATAGATTAAAGGAGTAAAGATAATAAAATAAATGAAAAGAAATAGAGTAAAAAAAAAGCCATGTAAAGATGGACTATACACAGGGAGTCTGGATTATGTATATTATTATGTCATCTTTGAATTTTTTGACTGTGAAGGCGCTAAGTACAGGGAGACATTTCATTGTATGGGCTGCTAAGCTAAACCAGCATGTATACTGTGAAGGTATATTGACTTCAGAATTTGGGTCTAAGGACATGTTGCTTGAGAAAAGAGATTCTTCTTTTGTTTTCACTAAAGATAAGAAACTGTGGATTGCTTCCAGGCGAATATGGTTTCATAGACCAAGGCCTCCTGAAAGGTTGCCATGAACGCCCTCAAAAAATTACTTTGTCCAACTGCTGACTGAGATGAACCTACCACAAAGGATACACCATGAAAAACTTGATTAACAATGCCCCTAAACATCAGGAAGCAATATGGACAAATCTACACCCATATTCCCAAATATTATCTATAAACGTTTGTTTATATTTAAAGAGGGATATGCTATAGAGATGAATAATTTGGTTTGGTATGTATCTTGGCTTATTGATACAAATTTAAGGTACATTTTTTTATCTTATCTATTTCTGCCCTTGATTAAGGTATTGTGTTTGTGTAGTTCATTTAAAAATTTAATTTAAAATTACGAAATTTAGGTTGATACATAATTATCTATAATCGAAAAGATTGTAGTCATGTTAGTTAGATTTTCTAGATATTCAAAGATGTATTACAGATGGATAAGTATTTTTCAAATTTATGCGAGACCTTCAGAATATGGCATTTAAAATGTTTAAGAAATTAAGACTTTTCATGACAGTGAGACACATCTATTCCTTGCAGCACCAATTACTTCAAGAGGAAAATGGGCATTGAAGAAGCTCCTTATGGAGTTTGACAGACATTTGGGAAAGAGACTGCTTTTGCCAGGACTGCATCACTGGACATGCAGGAGCCACAGAGAAATGACTGCTGAACTTGCCTAAAGGTGAGATGATCCTTCAGGTTTTCTGCTTCATGAAAGAGTCTGCAAGACATTCTCTGCAGAATATATACTGGCAAACAGCCAATAAAGGCAGACCTGTCTTTGAAATTTCCTGCTTTATGGAAAAGTCTGCTGGATACTATGAGAATATCAGTACAGAAGCACTTCAGGTAACTCTCCAGGCAGTGAGATGTCTCTGTAAGTTCTAGAATTTTGGAAGTTGCTTGCAATGCACTTCCTGTTTACTTAGGTAATATTATATCATTCTGGAGTCTTTGATGGAGTTGAAGAATTTATAGTTATAGTTGTAATTTTCCTTAGTTATGATAAAAGATAAAGTAGATATAAATAGTGTAACTGTAGTTCTTGCTTGATACCTGTTTTGGTATATGTAGTTTTGCTATGTTAAAGATAAAGCCTTCCTTTTTGTTTAAGCAGAAAAGGGGAAATGGTGTAGGAGTTCCTTCTGTCTACGTGTTGCTTTCACTAATGAATAAAGAAACTGCCTTGGCCTGTTAATAGGGCAGAACTTAGGTAGGCAGGTAATATGGATCTGAATGCTGGGAAAAAGAGGTGGAGGGAGAAGCCATGGATCCTCCGTCTGAGACAGACTTCAGTTATAATCTACCAGTAAGCCACTGCCACATGGTGTTTTACAAAATAGAAATGGGTTAAATTAATATGAGTTATCTAATAAGGAGCTAGAGCTAATGGGTCAAGCAGTATTTTAATTAATACAACTTCTGTGTAGTTATTTCAGGGCTAAGCTAGCCAGGTGGCTGGAATGAACAAGCAGCCTCCCCATACAGGAAATACAAATCAAAACTATTTTGAGGTTTTTTCTTACACCTGTCAGAATGGCTAAGATCAGGGGCACATATCATGCTGGTCAAGATCTAGAGTAGAGGGAGCACTTCTCCAGTGCTGGTGGAAGTGAAAAGTAGTATAGAATCTAGGAAAATCAATTTGATAAGTTCTCAGAAAATTGCAAACCAATCTATCTAAAGACCCAGATTTACCACACATGGGTATATAGCAAAAGGACACTCGGTCCTACTGCAAGGACATTTGTTCAACTACGTTCATATAAACTTTCCTCATAATAGCCAGAAACTGGAAACAACCAATATGTCCCTCAACAGAAGAATGGATAAACAGTATTTGGTGTAGTTAAACAATGGATTACTATTCTGCTGGAAAAAAAATGTCATTCAATTTTCAGGTAAATGGGAAGAACTAGAAGCAATCATCTTGAATGAAGTAACCTATACCCAGAAATACAAATGTAGTATATATGCATTTGTAAATGAATATAAGCTGTTAAATAAAGGATAATCAAGTTATAATCCACAGAAGCCAGAGAGATTAGCTGAAAAGGAAGTTTCCAGTGGGAGGGCATGGATTTTTTTCCTGGAAGGTGAGGTAGAATAGATTTCATGGGAATATATGAAGGAGAACCTAGTGAGGACTACTAGTAAAGGGAGATACAGGGTCTGATCTGGCATTCTCTTTAGCCAGCTAAGGCTTACAGTGGTGGGACAGGGTTTGATGTAGGAGGTCCTTTTGTTTATGTGTTGCTTTCATTGGTTGAATAAAGAAACTGCCTTGGCCTTTTGATAGGGCAGAACTTAGGTAGGTGGAGTAGAAAAAAAAAACAAATGCTGATGAAAAGTAGGCCCTCTCTCCTTGCAACAGTTTGGCACCAATCTGTAACAGGAGGGGTTCCCTTTGTTTCGTCCCAGCTAGCTTAAATCCAAAATAACTACACAGAAACTGTATTCATTAAAACACTGCCTGGCCCATTAGTTCTAACCTCTTATTGGCTAAATCTTACATCTTAATTTAACCCATTTCCACCAATCTGTGTATCACCATGAGGTCGTGGCTTACTGGGAAAGATTCAGCATGTCTGATTCTGGCAGCTCCATGGTGGTTCTCTCTATGCCCTTCTACCCAGCATCCAGTTCTTTCTACTCTGCCTACCTAAGTTCTGCCCTATCAACAGGCCAAGGCAGTTTCTTTATTCAACCAATGAAAACAACATATAAACAGAAGGCCCTCCTATATCATTTCCCCTTTTCTGTTTAAAAAAAAGAAAGGCTTTCACTTTAACATAGTAAAATTACATATAACAAAACAGTTATTGAGCAAGAATTACAGTTCTTTATTTTTTATATCTAATTATTTATATTTATTTTATCTTTTAGCATAACAAAGGAAAACTATAACTATCTATTCTTCAACTCCATCAAAGACTCCAGAAGGATATAATATTATCTATGTAAACAGGAAGTACATTGTAAGCAACTTCCAAAACTCTAGATTTGACAGAGACATCTCACTTCTTGTACAGTCACCCAAAGTTTTTCTGTACCGTTGGAGCATCCATCTTCAGCCTACAGGCCCATAGTATTCAGCAGACATTTCCATGAAGCAGAAAATTTTAAAGACAGTTCAGTCACTTTCTTCTGTGTTCCACAGAATATCTCACAGACTCTTTTATGAAACAGGAACCCTGAAGGACCATCTCACCTTTAGGCAAGTTCAGCAATCCTCTTTCTGCAGGTTCTTTATGTCCAGTTTATGCAATAGTCCAGGCAAGAGCAGTTTATTGCCCAAATGGCTATCAAACTTCATAAGGAGCCTCTTCGATGCCCATCTTACTCTTGAAGTAGCTGGTGCTGCCAGGAGCAGACGTCTCTCATTGTCATGAAAAGCCCTAAGTTGTTAAAACATTTTTAATGCAATATTATGTAGTCTTTGAAAGATATGAAGAATGCCTATCTAACTGAAATATATCTCTGTATATCTAGAAAATCTAACTAACATGACTACAAGCTTGAGTATTATCAATGATCATCAATTAACAACCTATATTTCCTAATTATACATTTTTAAATGAACTACATAATCACAATACCTTAATCAAGAGCAGAAATATGCATCTACATATAACAAAATTGACCTTAAATTTGTAAATAAATCAAGATATATACCAATTCAAAATATTCATATCTATATCATATCCCCCCTTTAAATGTAAAAGAACATTTATAAACAATATTTGGAAATACAGACATACTTATTTCTCTCCAAACTGCTTCCTGCTGTATGTAGGTGCTGTTAATGAGGGCTTTTATGGTGTATCCTGTGTGTTAGGTTCATCTCAGTCAGAAATTGGGTGAAGAAATTTTTTGAGGGTGTTTACGGTGACCTTTCAGGAAAACATGGTCTATCATACCATATTGATCCAGAAGCAATCCACAGGGTCTCATCCTCTGTGAAAACAAAAGAAGAACCTCTTTTCCAAAGCATTATATCCTTAGACCCAAATTCTGAAGTCAAGATACCTTTATAATATACATGTTGGTTTAGTTTAGAAGCACATACAATGAAAAGTCTCTCTATACTTAGCTCCTTCACAGTCAAAAAATTTAAAGAAAACACAATAATATACAGAATCTAAACTCTGTGTGAATTTTCCATTTTTACATGGCTTATTTTTCTTTACTCCTTTTAATCTATCAACATTTGTACTGCCTGTTTCTTTAAAGACTTTACCCTATTTTTTAAAACATTAACTTTAGTTTATGACTCTGTATACTCTTTACCTTTTTTTTCACAAGCCTACATACACTTGTACAACATTGTGACCCATTTAGAGGTTGCTTATGTCTGAATCTGTCCTATTGTATTGACTGTAATTTTCTACTGTCTTGAAGAGCTTTTAAAATGCTAAGCTGCTTGTTTGCAGCTGCTCTGGATGTTGACTCCACCTCTCTCCAATTTCAAAATGGTGGATATACCATTTCTCCTAGCTCTGGGGCTGCCATGTAGGAACTGTATTCAAAACATTAACTCTGAGAATGAGCGTGAAGCACATAAACTCTTTTTTATTTGAGTTACAGCCAAATCTGCCACACAGAGCACTGTGTAGCATGGAAACATCTCTATATATGGTGGCAGAAATCTGCCATGCTCCCTGCCTGTGCATGCCTAGTAGACTGATCCTGCCGACTGTCCAGGCAGGAATAGCTGAGCCATGGGCATAATCTCAGATACTTTCCTCCTGACCCCGAGTAGGCACAAAAACACCGAGGCCTACAAAATTTTATTCAGTTGACTGTTGTCCAAGGGGGTCCCATGGAGATCCCCAAACAAATCACAATGGTGATAGGATAGAGTATTTCAAGTTATAATAAAGTAGTCCCACACTAGCCCAGAATGGAGTAAAATAAAGTTTCATTTATTTAGAGGTAAACTCACAGAAAAAACAGTGATCAGCAATCCTCTTTGTGAGAGGGAAACTGGAGCAAAATCTGGCAGCCAAGGGGACCATGCATACCTTTCCTCTGCAGTTATAGTACATGTTATTGCACCCAAACTGGGCTCATATCTTAAAGGTTATGGGCTAAAGGAACTCTTACAGGACCTCCACATTTTGTCTAAATGAGAAAGTTCTAAGCCTAATACAAAACTATACACAATAAGAACAAATATCAAATATTGTCCAGGAAAAAGAAGAATCAAAAACATATATAAAAATTAGAATTATAACCAACATTAACAACATCAAGCAAAAAATATGCTAAGTGTTTCAATATTTATCCTATCTGAGGAGTCTAAGTCTTATATTAAAAATACTTTGGCTAAATCAATGAAAAGAAAATAACTATAACTATGTAGTCTTCAAACCCATTAATGACCTGAGAAGCAAAATAATATTTTTGAGTAAACAGGAAGTGCAATCAAGCAACTTTTAAAGGTGCAAGTAATAACAGAGATAACCAGCTACCTGGGCAATCACCCAAAGTCTCATTTCCAATGTTGGGGTAACCAACTTTGGCTAAGGCCTAGAGTAAAAGACAGACCATTTTCAGAGGCGGGAAAAATTTTCAAAACCATCTTACCCTGTTTTGGCAATGTATTACAGTCTTTTTTCTTGTATCCTTCTTGCCTAGTATGGACACTGCATTTTTCAGTGATTGAGGCAGGGGCAGTTCTTTGCCCATTGGTCAGTTTTGCCAAGAAGAAAACAAACTCCAAGTAGAGTGTCTTTGGTACCCAACATTCTCTTGGAAATAGATTGGTGCTTCCAGGAGCAATTGTGTCTCATGTCAACAGAACTCTAAGTTATTTAAATGCAATATTTTATAGTTCTTTTATGTGGTTGAAGATTACCTATATATGTGGAATGGAATCTCTATGTATCTAAAGAACCTGATTAGTTTAACTATAAATATGACAAACATGGATGACTATTGACCTATACTTCTCAATACCCATATACCTTAAAGACGAAGACTTCATAATAAATATTAAACAAACTTTAAATAACGGCAACAAATGAGGAAAATGACCTCAAAATGTAAACAGTATATATAAGTATCTTGATCATAGAGAGAAATGTATTGTGCAATGATACATATATCTTAAAGTTGAATCAAAATACAAAATATCTTAAGCAGAGATAGAAACATGTGTGCATACAATATGACAAAATAATTTCGTGTAGGTGCACAAATTTTGTAAACAAAAATGGAGCATATTCAATATAACTATTATAATTTGAATTTGTATCAATATACAATGCCAGGCCTCCACAGCCTTATTTCCAAGGGAAAGATGAGTACATTATCTGCCCATTCCAGAGCCCCATGATACAGGACAATCAGACACAATAGGGAGTCAAGTCAAAGTAGGAACTCAATTTATTACTGTGAGTGTCAGCTTATATAGGTTAAGTGACATCATGAGATTTGGGGGTACCTCTAGCCAATAAGAGACAGCCAAGCCCTCCCTCATACTCATTAAATCGCTTTGAGACTGTCCTTCAAGCTCAAGCCAGGCTTTTCTCTGTCCTATAGGCCCTGAGGTACAGGCCCTTAAATAATTTTGGCCCAAAATCTCCCCATTTCTTGCTTTATATTCTACTCCCTACCCCAGTCACCAAGCCAGAATAGCCCACTAGGGAGAAAGAGTACAGGTCAGAGCCATCTCTATCCTTGTTTCAGCCTGGATACCCTCAAATTTAAAGTTTATCCATGGAGTGAAATATTTCAAGCCTATCATAATGTAATCAAAGGGTCATGAGTTGTACCTGTTGTATCTGTTTTTGGAATGCTTGTCTCAGCCTTTGGAGAATGCATGGGCAAAAAAAAACCCAAAAAAAAAAAGATCAATAAACAAATAGCCATCGGCCCAATTAAGGAAGAGATGAGTGGGGTAAGCCATGGGGACCAATTAAACCAGGTCTCATAGGGGGTCCTTGACTTAAACAAATCAATATCTATTCTTAACTCATCTATGGTTCTTGTATCTATCCTGGAAGAGTCCGCATAGAAGCAACATTCTTCCCCAAGTGCCCTGTAAATTTCTCCGTGTTCCAAAAACAGCAAGTCCAAGCCTCTACTATTTTGTAAAGTACACTTGCTAAGGAATCCAAGGACTTTTGTAAATAATGTAATGCGGTTTCTGTCTTTTCTAAGGTCGCTGTCAATTGTGAGCAAATTATTCCCATTTCTTGTTGTAAAATCACCAGGGATAAGGTTCCCAGGGCAGTCCCAACCATGCCTAGCTCAAGCAATGTGGTGACAGCCAGGGCCTTTAGCGGCTCTGGCTTATGCCTTCAGGCCAGGAATTCTTGTGTGTGGTAAAGCATGTGAGGGAAAATTAATGCAAGCAGGAAAGTATCATTATGCTGAATGAGTGAGTCAGACAGGCATGGAGTAACCCCTGTCTCTTGGCATGTCAGAAAACAGCCATGATCTTGGGCACACTCCATGAAGCTATAGGGCCATTAACCACATCACAAGTGATGTTAAGAAGGGAGTGTCTGGCATACAAGATACAAGTTGTGTTCAACATCTGAGGAAGGGGGATAGTCAGTCCCGACATCTCTCCCATTTTGGTGTTTTTTCATCTACAAATATCAGCTTTATCTAGTATCTCATAAGAGCCATTCATTCCAAAGGCTTCAAAGTAGGGGGATAGTGGCTGTAAGCAAAGCCAATAGGCCTCAGTGCCTTCAGGGTGGGTAAGGTTTAAAGCCATAAAAGCCATCTTAATGGTCTCCATCAAATATGGTGAGGCTTCTAATCTCCCTCTAAATCTAGGTGGCTTGGTGAAGGATACCTTAGTCATAGATGATGGGAGAGGAGTTGGGCTTGCAAAGTTGAGGTATATACAGATGTGTTTCTCATGGGCATTAGCTTGGAAGCAGAACCCAGCATCTGAGGTGTGTCCTCAGGAAGTATCTCCATTCAAACCATGAGTATAAGGCCATGATCATATTCCTTTTCCCCACATCTTCCCAGATAACCAGGAGAGGTTTTCTTCCCCTGATCTGTAAACCTTAATATCAGAGGGTTACATCTAAATTGAGTGCATCTTCCATATAGGGGTTTCAGGATAGAGGTACCAAGGAGACTCTGGAGATCATTATATCTTCATGTTGTTTTATCCAATGTCCAGTCCCAATCTTCTCACATCCCCAGGAAGAAAAATAGTAATCAAGAGCCCCCCTCCCCACAGTTTCTAATAGGGGAGGCAGTCCAGTTGCTTTCTGGGCATACATATAAGGGTGTGTCAGCAGGATACATGTCTCCTAAAGACATGAGAACTCCCAGGCTCATTAGGGTAAGATGCTTGGGGTAGGGTACACCCCTGAGAGCCTCCACATTCAGGTCTCCATTTGATCCCCAGAATCCAGTCTCCCATGTCCCAGGTCCCACTGCAAGATCGCAGGTCAAACATCAGGTCAGGCCACCATGTCCAGGGTATAGTCATCTGAGAAGTCTAGTTTAGGATCCCTCCAGTGCCAGCGCTCAACAAGATTCACATTACCTTCTGGACCTTGGTCCCCATGAGAAGAATTAACATGATTATCACAAGGAGAGCTGTCTGAAATGGATAAAAAGGCAACACTCTCCTCAAGAGTTAATCTCCCTTGGACAGTGGTTGTTTTTCTTTTCTTGTGTTTGAATTTAAGGTTCATAATCTCTTTCTTTTTTATTGGTCATCTTGGCCTTCCCCATTGTCCTGAGTGGAGGGGAGAAATTTTAAGATAGGAGTGAGTAGCCCTATAGGCGTTTCCCCTCTGTTTGGGAAGACACATCCATAGCCTTGGCCCTGTGTCAACAAGGGATCTGGGCCCCTCCATTGATTAGTGAGAGGATCCTTCCACCTAACCTTTAGGCAGAGACTCATTGGTAAGGATTCCCAGTGTTTCTGGAGTCTATTTTGTTCATCTGATTTTTGAAAATTTAAAATATTGATGGTTAATAACACCTTTTGCAGTCGTAGATGGGGAGACACTTCTCCCCTTTTTTCATTTTATAAGGACCTCTTTGAGATATTGGTGATATCTTTTGACAGAGGGTTGTATGAGATCCTGGTTGTATAGGATAGATATTCCATCTCTGGAAGAATTTTTTTAATGTTTTACTTATAAAACAGAGGCTGAGGTCAGTCTTGACCTCTTGTGGTTGTGCCAATGTAGCAAAACATTATAAGAAGTATCTTTTGGCATAGGTTGCCTTTTCCCCTGAGTGGGCAGTAGCCCTGCATGCCTTAGAATACATGTCTATGGTCATAAACATATATTTTAATTTGTGAAAATGGAGGGTAATTTGTTCCATCTGTTTTCCAGACAAATGAATAATTCTCTTTAACTCTTTTGCAGGGATCTGGGGCTATTGGTATTTGAGTTCTTTCCAGATGACGTGAGTTAAGTCACGCATTTGGGTAGCATTTTGTATGGGCAGAGTTGATACCTCTTTGAGACAGGCCCCTGAAGCTGCAGCATCCACAGCAGCATTCCCTTGGGAAATGAAGCAAGGGAGGTTTTGGTGTCCTCTGAGATACTGAATAAATATGGGTTTTATCTACTTTCTAAGAGTGACCTGAGTTGTTATCATCAAGTCAGAAATAGGATTAGCATCCAATCTGATAGAGGCATAGGGTAGGTGTGGCAGTAGGTTCACCACATAAGAGCTGTCTGAATAGAGGTTGCAGGGTTCTGGGACTTCTTGTAGGGCAATGTATATGGCCATCATTTCCTTAGATTGAGCAGATCCCCCACAAGGGAGAATTTTGGTAATCTTTGTCATTGGTCCCCCCTGCAGGGAAAACTACAAAGGCAGCCCCATTCTTTCTGCCATCTGTGCAAATTGTGAATGCTTGGGGCAGGGGCCTAGAAGAAAAGACTAAGGGGACTCTCTAGTGTAGCTCCTGATATAGCCTCACTAACCGGGACTCCCCAAAGTGGGTATTCACAGTCCCCAGAAATCCCTCCAGGGCAAGGCTCAATCAAGAACAATGTCTGGCTGCCCATTATAGATCCTTAATTTTGAATAGAATTATTAATTTAGAGGGATCTTTTCCACAATGTCGGAGGTATGTGAGCCTGATTTTTATGATCATATCAGCTATTTGATCAAATAGTGAGTATTCTCTGGGAGTGTCACCCAAGGTAGTGTGTACCCATTCTAGTGGTTGTGACTGCTGAACAGTGGCAGCCAGCATGGCCTTTTTCCCTAATAATATCCATCCTTGGATTGGAATGTTAGGATTATATCTCGCCAAAGAAGCCTAATGGAGCTCCTTGACAATTTCAGTGAGTGCCCGATGGCCCTCAGGGGACAAGAAAAATCATCTCTTAATATTGGCCCCCTCTAGGAGAGCATATAACGCATCTAGTTTCCCAATCTCTACAGGCACCCAGGGCCTTACCCAGTTCCTTTCCCCTAGTATCTTTTGTAACCCTGATAAAGTAAGAATTATTTGGCAGAATTATTTGGGGTTTATTCACTTTGGCTTGAGTGAGTGTTAATTGGGATCCCAATATATGAAATTGGGGTACCTTTCATATTTTGTTTGGGGCTATATTAAAGTCATGTTGTTGGAAGATATCAACAACAGTGGTTACCAAGGGAGCTAGCCCTGATTCCTCCAAATGCCCAATGATTAGATCATCCATATAAGCACGTAGGGGTTATTATCTTTGTCAAAATAAGTAGAGAGGATAGTATTCAAATATTGTTGGCAAAAGGCCAGATTATTGACCATCCCCGTGGGAGAACAGCTCATTCGTATCTCTGGTCAGGTCGAGAGGGTTTAACTGTAGGATGGAAAAGGTGAACTTTTCAGGATCAAAGGCCTGAACTTTCCTTTGTAGCCTTCTGGCCCAACCCATGTTATGGGACTGACCTTTCCTGGGACATAGACCTTCCCCCAACCCCTGTGAGACATGGCCCGTTTATGAGATCCCAGCTGGTCGGTACCTCTTTTTTTCTGATACCTCTTTCTTTTCTGAGGACCGTCCTATCAGTTCCAGTATCTTATCAGGCATTGGAATCTTTGTCTCACAGAGATCATAGTCATTTTGATTCAGAGTCATTTTGATTCAGAACCCCCCTGTCATTGGAATGGTCCAGTTAACTGAAGGTGCATCTTACCTTCCTTTGGTTAAGGGGGCTAGAAGGTGCCCTCTCCCATCTAGTTTAAAGGTTGATTTGCAATGGGTTTCCCATTTATATCAAATTTGGAGGGGCGTTCTGATCCCCAATGGTACCCCTTTGGCAACAAGGCCAGGGAGATGGAGAGGGACCCTCTGCACCTGTGTCTTATTGCCCTTTTGTGGGCAATCCCTCTTTAAATGCACCAGTTGACTGCATAGGAAACATTTCCCAGGTGTTTGCTTTTGTTGTCCAACCTCCAGCGCTTGACTAATAGAAGAGGCTGGAGTTTGGGTCTGGGACTGAAGGCCGCCACAAGAGTCTGTTTGGTATGTGACTGGGTTCGACATTCTGCAATGCCACTACCCATTGACTCATGAACCCTTCCCTAAGGCCAGCACAAGCCATCCTAGTATCTTGGTTTGTACTAGGAGCTTAGTAAATTGGAGTCTAAGGCCACTGGTGGGGGGCAATTTCCTCTCAAGGCTGGTCTTTACATGGACAATAAAGTCTGGAAGTGGCTCCCCTGGTCCGTGCATCGTGCCAGCTATAGGTGATTCAGTAGGTACCTCCTCTAGCTTGGCCCAGACATCCAGGACTGCTTGTCTAACTTGGTCCCGATATGGAACCACAATTGCGGCTTATGGGACCCAGTGGAAAAGCCTTCTTTTATCTGATCAGTTAGCATCAGATAAGTGATGGTAATTGGAGGGGAGTCTGTCACTCCATTGAAATCTGCCCTAGTGTGACAGGCCTCCTTAAAGAAGGCCATCCGTTTTACATATTGGGATCCCCCTAGGGTGGTTTTAGCCAGATCATACCAGTCCTTGGGGACACAAGGATGGTAGGCTACCTCCTGGAGGGTCATGGCCCAAGGGGACATCCTGGGCCACTGCCTTCCTCAAATCAAATCTTCCAGGTCCTTAGATTTCCACGGATACCAGGCTAGGCACAATTACGGCCAGGGTCAACATTGATTGGGAAGGCTTGGGGTTTGTAAGTCTAGGCTCTATAGACCTTGGCATAAGTAGGGTTAGGATCCCCAGGAGGCTCCACCCCACGTTTGTCTGTGGGAGATTCCCAACTTTGCTGTTCCTCCTGGAGGCTGGACATTGCATTTCCTCCTGGCAAGGATGGAGCCCCCTTATTTGTCCCATTCCCCTCTCCAATTTTATTCTTGTCAGGGCCGCTGGAGGCATAAGGAGGCAGCCACTCTTTGTCACAGGCAATATTTACTTTCCTTTTTGTCTTTGCCTCTGTCTCCCTTATTCCTTCCCCCGTGACCACTCTTCAGTAAGTTGTGCCCATTTTTTTTTATCTTTGCCCTCATCTGTCTCCTTTTCTACCTTTCTTTTGGTTAATTGGTTACTTTTGGATTCTTCAGACCTCACCTGATCATTGACCATTTCCTACTCCTTGCCTGTCTCCTTCTCTGCTGCCCTTCTAGCCAGTTGGTTATTTTCAGATTCTTTCGATATCTCCTGGTCTCTGACCTTTACCTTACCCACCATTTGGGGAGGCAGAACATGCCTTAAAGGCCATAATTGTTGGATAGAATCCCGATGGTGGGGGTATATCAGAATGTTTTTCCTTTTCTCTGGCCAGAGTTTCCATCCAGTTCTATGTGTCCAATGAGAAAAAATTCCCAGTGGATACTCAGGTTCCAGGGTAATTATATCCTCCCATGCCTGGATAGCATTGTGGTCTGACAATTCCAGGCCTAGGAAAAGTAGCATATATTTCAGTGCCTTAAGCCCTTGGTCATTTCTGTGTGACATTGTTTTACCTATCATGGTGTCCAACTCACTTTGAATGACATTTCAGCCCTGGGACCAGCCGAGCCCCATGCTCAGGCACCAGTTGCCAGGATCCTTAGCCTTATTTTCCAGGGAAAGGTGAGTGCACTATCTGCCTGTTCCGCAGCCCCATGACACAGGACAATCAGATGTAATAGGGAGTCAAGTCAAAACAGAAACTCAGGTTATATAGGTTAAGTGACATCATGTGATGCTGGAGGGGCATCTACCTAGATTTTGCTGTCTCATCCTCACTCAGTAGCTTTGAGACTATCCCTCAATCTCGAGCCAAGCTTTTTTATGTCTTATATGTCTCAAGGAACAGGCCCTAAGATAATTTTGGCCCAACAATACAAGAATACATAGCACTGTAAATTATCTATAAATAATAGCTCACAAGTGTTCCCACTATTACTATTATTATTAGTGTAAGCTCACACTAATCTACCTAGTATCCCATCCAGTGCAATCTCTTTTTTTTTTTTTCAAAAGAGATCCCTGAGCCTACCCAACCCTCTATTAGTTATAACCAACCAATAATAGATGTCCCTAACCCTGAGGACAAACTTCATTGGGAGAGGGGAAATCATCTTCTAGAATTAGTTCCAGCTGTCATGGGTGCAATGTTATTTCTATGAGATCGTGTAAAATTAAATGATCGTTAAGTTTCAAGATTACTGTCTAGTACAATTGCAAATACTCTCTGAGTAGTTTGTAGGGTTTTTCTGAAATTCTTATTTGAAGTTCTGGCCAGAACATTGTAAGAAGGTACACCATCTCATCTAGCCAAGTTGGAATCATCTTGAGCAGCTTGTAACCCAAAACTGACCTTAAAGTTGTGCTATCGGCATCATGACATAATCTTAACCAGGTGGAACTTTTTTTTGGGGGGGGAGTATCTTCTTCTTGGTAACTTCAAAGATTACTGTAGAAAAGTTTATTATTTGTTTTGGAAAATTTAAACATATATTCAACAAAAGGTACCATAGAGACAAAAATAGGTATGGAGAAAAGTAAATTTTTTTCCTAAATTATTTCTTCATTCTGTCCCATACCAAATGGCTCCTATTATGAGACAAAAACTCTGAAATTTTCTTTTAATAACATGCTTGGATTTAGCGAAAGATAGCTATTGTCCAATTCCAAATTCAACTTTGATTTTTAAGTGAGTTGTGACTATCATTATACTGAGAAGAAAGGAGACATAATTGTTTAATCAGTGAAATTTTATCTGCTGAGGATATTGGTACCATAAATCAGATTTCTTTTTGCTTGGTGATTTTATATGGATAGCTATCTTTTCTTTTTTAGGTACCTAGATGTCTAAAGTCTCTTGATATTTTGAAGATGTGTATTTTCCTGCAAAGATAAAACTAGAACCTCTAAGAGGTTTCTTTACCACCTGTAAGACTGTCACTTCTGTAGATGAGTTGTCATTTCTCTTTCTCAAGAGGTTTCTCTTTTTCAAATTGAATCTTAATTAATTTTAATGGTTTTCATAGCTTTTCTTCTCCTGTTGAAACAAAAGCAAAACCCCTTCTCCAATATAGCACATCTCCTGGCTTCCATTCTGAGATCAATACATCCTGGAAATACACCCGCTGATTTAATTCAGAAGTTTTTTCTATTATCTAATGTCTCTCTGCTGCCATTGTTACTTTATCATTAGCATTAAGAAAATTCAAGGTTAATAAAGCATTATGGAATTATTTCTGGACGTATTTTCCATCTCTTTCTGTATATTTGACATATCCTTTATAGTTTGATTTGAACTTTCTATAACTGCCTGACCTGGATGATTTTTTGGTATACCTGTAAAATGCTTTATACTATAATGAGCAAAAAATTGTTTCAGTATCTTAGAGACATATGGTTGACCATTATCTCTCTTTATTTGTTCACATATACCCATGGTGGCCATAACTGCCAGTAAATTCATGATTATCAAGCCAGCCTTTTCTGAACTCAAAGCAATTGCCCATTGAAAACCTTAATATTTATTAATGGTATGGAGTATATATTTTAATTTTCTAAATTCTACAAAGGGGAACACATCCATATTCCAGATTTCATTCCTTTGAGTGGCCTTTGGATGACTTCCTGCAGGTAGTGGCACTTGATTATATAAAGAACAAGTAGGACATCTCCTTATAATCCCCTTAGCTTGGTGTCATGTAATAAAAAACTCTATCTTAAAACCTTTGCTATTGGCATGATGTTTTTTTTAAGAATTTCTGAGACCTTCAACATATTTCCAATCAATAATCAATCAATTTTTGCATTGCCTTCTACTAGAGGATATAGCAGACAAATATGGGATTGTATGTGTGTTTAGTATATGGAACAAAGCCTATTCCTGATTATTTCTTAAACCTGAATAAATAATCAAGTCAATTCTGTATCATCTGGTATAAATTCAGCAGTTTCAATATGCAAAACAACTCTTTCTACATATTGCTAATCAGTAACTTTATTGAGAGGTTCTTTAAAATCCTTTAGTACCATGAGAATAGCATATAACTCTGCCTTCTGGACAGAATTTTGAGGCCTTTTTTCCACTTTACTTAAATCTTCTGATTTGTAGCCTGTCTTTCCTGATTAATTTGCATCAGTATGAAATATACAGGCTCCAGTTATTGGTTTGTCATGTACAATGCAAGGAAGGATCCACCTACCACAAGCTCTTTGCCATGGTTCATTGTCTTCTCATAATGTTTTAATTTCATCACTAGTAAAAGCTCTCATAATCTCTGCTAGGTCTATTCCTGCTAATTGACTAGGTCACAATTTTCTTTTATAATTAATTCAGACACCTTTTCACATAAGTTTTATATTTTTTACTCAGTTTCTCTGGTAACAAATCCATTCTAAGACAATATCTTCCCTCTGCATTAAAATTCCTATAGAAGAAATTTTAGAGGGTAATAGGACTAGAATGCAGTTAAGATTTGGATCCACCCAATCCTCATGTGCTTTCTTTAATTTCTCTTTAATCAAAGTCAATTCTTTCTCAGCTTCGTTTGTTAATTCCCTGAAAACTTTTAAGTCCTTTTTCACTATCTAAGGTTATATATAAATGATTTATTACATCAGGTGTTATAGTAGAAACAGATCATAGATTGGAAATGTCTCCTAGCAATCTTTGAAAGTCATTATAAGTTTGCAATCAATCTCTCCAAATTTATAATTTTAGTGTTCTAATTTTCTGTAAACCTATTTTATAACTTAGGTAATTGATAGGATCTTCTCTTTGTATTTTTTCAGGAGCAATTTGTAATCCCCAATTTTGCAAATAGTTCTTTATTTCTTCAAACATTCTTTCTCATACTGAGTACAAATTTGAATCAGATAGCAAAATGTCATCCACGTAATGGCAGGAAAAAATGTCAGGAATTGCTGACATATTATTTCCAATTATTGACTGACAAAATATTGGCACAAAATGAGGCTATTTATTAGTCCCTGTGGTAGGATAGTAAACTGATATCTCCTAATAGGCTGAGAATTTTTATAAGTAGGCACTGTGAGGGAAAAATTTTCTCTATCTTTTTCTATTAAGGGTTTAGTGAAGAAACATTCTTTTAAATCAATAATATAAGGGGCCATCCTTTAGGCAATAGGGAAGGCAAAGGTCTCCCAGATTGTTCAGGGCCCATTGGTTGAATTACCTTATTCACAGTTCTTGGGTCTGTCACCATTCTCCATTTTCCATATTTCTTTTTAGCAAAAAATCCAGGAGAATTCGAAGGGCTTTCAATATGATGAGCATCTAGTCATTCCTGTACCCATTGTCCTAAAGCCTGCAGTTTCTTTCTGTTTAATGCCATTGTTTAACCCACTTTGGTTCCTCTGTTACCCATTTTAAAGTTAGTGTCATTGGTACCTCTGAAGGATTGCTAGTTGCTTTGTATTTTTGTACAGTTTGAATGGCTGGTGACGTTTTTTTATTGTACACTAAAATATTTTTCCGAAAAACATGAGTTGGTTTATGGTACATTTCTAAAATTACAGGAGTAATAATCTGGTTATTCTATTGCTACAATAGATCATGACCCAATAGATTTACTGCTGTATTAGCCACATATGGCCTCATCCTTCCCCTTTTCCTTCTATGCATTCAACCCATCACATGCTTTGTTTTACTTGAGATAGGGTCCCAAAATTCCTAGGAACTGAACATCTGCAACCTGAAGAAGCCATTTTGGATCCCAAGATTCTGGAGTAATAATAGTTGTAGCCACATCCATGTCAAGTAATCCTTCATTTACAATACTATTTATTTGTACTCTCGTGTTTGATCTTTGATCATTTATAGAAGTCTGTGAAAATATGTTTTCTATTTTCTACTGGAATTTGTAACTTGTTATCCATGTTTAGTCCATCATCCAGAACATTATGGTTTTTTACAAAAGGTATTGGATGTTTAAATTTTCCTGGGGAGACCTGTCCTTTTCATTAAATGGGAATGACTGGACCATGTTTGACTTGGGGACCTGTGAGAGGTACCCCAAGGAATTTTACAATGGTAACAGATTACCTTGTTTGTCTGTTGTTGATCTACATTCATTGGTCCAATGTTGACCTTTTGCCATATCTTCTACATAATCCAGAATACTGATACCTTCTATTTTTGTTATTACCAGAGGAAACATTTTTCTAGGAATGCCTTGTCTGCCATCCCTTCTCAGATGCCCTATTCTACCACAATTAAAACATTTGGCATCTTGTTGTCTCTTTATACCTTTGGAATGTGTTTCTCCTACACAAGCCTCAATATTATAGTCAAATGACTTGGCATTTACTGTGTACAGGATCCATTCATCCATTGATGTTCATCCAATATTTAAAGGCCTGAGTATCATTTTGCAATCTAAGTTGGCATTTTCAAAAGCCAGAGATTCAATAAGGACTCATCATGCTTCCGCATATGTTACCCCTATTTGTACAGCTTTAGTTAATATTTGTAAAAAGTCACTAAATATTTCTGTTGGGCCTTGTTTAACCTTAATATATGATTCAATTCTTCCTAGTTCTTGAATCCTGTACCAAGCATTAAAGGCTGCTGTATGACATTGGGACAAGTCGCATTCCTTATATATATCTCGACTCTGTGGATCAACATAAAAGCCCTCACGAAGAATTTTATCTTGAGAAGGTTCAAGTTCTTTGAACTTTCCTTGCTATTCTAAGGCCTTCTTTCTCCAATAGCACTTGCAGTGTAAATGTGACCCAACTTCAAGGACTGCTGAGACTAATTGTAGCCAAACACATAGAGTAACCTTATTGCTTGAAGCCAATGACTTTACCATCTCCCTAAAAAATGGTGAGTGAATAAATGAAGATACTACTGCTTGATTAATTTCTTTTATATCTGTCATACTTATTTTCCATTTACATTCTTTGTATCCATTTGGGTATTCAGTATTTGCTGGCTTTTCAGAGACAATAGCAGGATAAGTAACTGAAACTCTTGGTAAGTCATCTTTGACTCTGAGAGGTAAAGGTGATGCTAAATGCTTT
This sequence comes from Ondatra zibethicus, assembly GCA_004026605.1. Classification (NCBI taxonomy): domain Eukaryota; kingdom Metazoa; phylum Chordata; class Mammalia; order Rodentia; family Cricetidae; genus Ondatra; species Ondatra zibethicus. The sequence goes on along the minus strand of PVIU01015359.1, from coordinate 22,934 downwards.
GCCTGTACATCCTTGCCTCAATTATCTAACAATTTCCTCAACTGATTCAGATCTTTACATCACTATCTTTTCTAAAACCCAAATCTTTGACTTGTGAATATTTCTAATGATTTCATCAAATCAAATAATTTCTGGTCCTCATTCTGCACATGTGATTCCAAAGTATTAATTTTTCCATTAATGATAACTTCTCATTTTTGGATATTACTTGGATGGCATGCAGATTTCATTCATGGAGAGATGTTTTATTTCCTAACTGTTTATAATTTTAAAACAGATTTTGATCATCAATTTCAACAGTATGAATCACTTCAGATAATCTCTCAGTACCCTTTTGTAAGGTATTTGTAACAGGAGGAGTGTGGGCCCTTTGTTCCATCCCACCCGGCTAGCTTACACCCGAAATAACCACACGGAAATTGTGTTAATTAAATTACTGCCTGACCCATTATATCTAGCCTCTTCTTGGCCAATTCTCCCTCTTGATCTAACCCATTTCTATTAATCTGTGTTCTATTAATCTGAGGTCATGGCTTACCGGGAAAGTTTCTAACCAGTGTCAGTCTCAGGCAGGAGAACCATGGCATCTGCCACACTACTTTCCTCCCAGCATTCTGTTCTGTCTACTAAACCCACCTAAGGGCTTCCCTATCAAAAGGCCAAGGCAGTCTCTTTATTTAACTAATGATAGCAACAGAAATACAGAGGATCTCCTACACCATTTCCCCTTTTTCTGTTTAAACAAAAAGGAAGGCTATAACTTTAACATAGTAAAATTACATATAGCAAAACAGTTATCAAGCAAGAACTATAGTTACCATATTTAGATATATTTTATCATTTATCATAACAATGGAAAACTATAACTATAACTATCTATTCTTCAACTCCATCAAAGACTCCAGAAGGATAAAATATTACCTAAGTAAACAAGAAGTAAGCAACTTCCAAAACTCTAGAAATGACAGAGACATCTCGCTACCTGGACAGTCACCCAAAGTTTTAGCTTGGTGCTGCCAGGAACAGACGTGTCTCATTGTCATGAAAAGTTCTAAGTTATTAAAATATTTTAAATGCCATATTCTGTAGTCTTTGAAAGATATGAAGAATGCCTATCTAATTGAAGTGTATCTCTATATATCTAGAAAATCTAACTAACATGACTACAAGATTGACTATTATTGATGATTATCCATTAATGACCTATATTTCCTAATTATACATTACATTTTTAAATGAACTACACAATCACAATACCTTAATCAAGAGCAGAAATATACATATAACAAGATTGACCTTAAATTTATATCAACAAACCAAGATTCATAGCAATGCAAATTATTTATATCTATATCATCTCCCCCTTTAAATGTAAAAGAACATATATAAACAATATTTGGGAATATGGGTGCAGTTATTTCTCTCCAAAATGCTTCATGCTGTGTGGGGGCACTGTTAATCAGATCTTTCATGGTGTATTCTGTTTGCTAGGTTCCTCTCACTCAGCAGTTGAACAAAGTAAGTTTTGAGGGTGTTTAGGAAACCTTTCAGGAGGGCGTGGTCTATCATACCATATTGGTCTAGAAGGAATCCACAGGTTCTCATCCTCTGTGAAAACAAAAGAAGAACCTCTTTTCCAAAGCATCATATCCTTACACAAAATTCTGAAGTCATAATACCTTTATAATATACATCCTGGTTTGGCTTAACAGCACACACAATGAAATGTTTCTCTGCAGTTAGCTCCTTCACAGGAGATTTTAATTTTAAAAAAAATTTAAAGAAAACACAATAAAATATATAATCCAGACATTCTGTGAATTTTCCATTTTTACGTAGCTTATCTATTTATTTTTTTAATCTATGACTATCTGTACTCTGTCTCTTTTAAGATTTTACCCTTTTTTTTAAAAGCATCAACTTTATTTCATGGTTCTCTCTACTCTTTTTCTTTTCTCTCCAAAACCTACATACAGCCATCCAACACTGTGACCCATTTAGAGGTCTTTTATGTCTGAATCTGTCCTATTGTTAATCTGTAATTCTTTACTATCCAGAATCATTTCTTAAAATGTTAAGCACTTCTTAAAAACTAAGTTGCACCATGTAGTGGTAATAAGGTACCACCTGTTTCCTGCCCAGTCTAAACTTTAACTGCGCTGTAGTTTTGATAATTATGATAGTTCATGCCTGAGATCAGCACAGTTCAGCATGGTGGAGCCGCTTCTGCCTCAGAGCCATTTGGTGCCCCTGAGCTCTGCACAGTTCCAGGCACAGAGCAGTCCACATTGCCATCAAGCAAGCCGTAGCACATTAGTCACAAATCCCGTCCAAATTATCTGTCTCCAGCAGGAGTTAGAGATGGCGATGGCAGCATAGCCCAGAAAGCCGACATTTTAAAACTGTCATTGCTTTTTTACTGTTGCAGCTGCAGAGTAAGGAAATTTCCTCTGCGGCACGTCACCAGCAAACAGCAAAAAGCTGTGTTAAACTCTCTCTCGTTTTTAAGCCCTCTCAGGTTTTACATGGAGTTAGTCAGCCATGTTGGGAAGCCAATTGTAACAGGAGGAGCGTGGGCCCTTTATTCCATCCTGCTTGGCTAGCTTACACCCAAAATAACCACACGGAAATTGTATTAATTAAATTACTGCCTGGCCCATTATATCTAGCCTCTTCTTGACCAATTCTTTCTCTTGATCTAACCTATTTCTATTAATCTGTGTTCACCTCTAGGAAAACTTCTAAACAGTGTCAGTCTCAGGCAGGAGAACCATGGCGTCTGCCACACTTCCCTTCTTCCCAGCATTCTGTTCTGTCTACTATGCCCACCTAAGGGCTTCCCTATCAAAAGGCCAAGGCAGTCTCTTTATTTAACCAATGAAAGCAACAGAAATACAAAAGGACCTCCTATACCAGGTATTCATAATCCATTGGCATGAATTGGACTTTGCTGGTTAAATTAAGTTTAACCTTTTCAGTTATATGATCCTTTCGGCTAACTTCTCATTTTCAATGGTCTGAATCCTTTCTGATAACTTCTCATTTTCAAAGATATGACTCCTTCAGATAGCTTCTCTTTACCAATCTGTAACAACAGTAACATGTCTACAAGTTTCTCATCCTTTATTCTGTTATCAAATAATTTCTTTAAGGATATAAAATAAAACTAGCCCCATGATTACAAAATGTATGTACTAGAAATCTCATAAAATCCTTGCAGAATTCCATCTATAATAGAAATAAAAACGTTGTTAAGTTCCTGCATGGTGATATTGTCTGAGATTATCTTGGGTTTGTTTTCAATTTTCAAACTTATTTATTTCTTTATTAATCAAATTAATTTACCTTTGTTATAGTTTTCAGAAAATTGTTGTAGGTATAATTATCCTTATTGGCCAGTAGGTGTAATGGTTATGGGCATGGGGTAGAAAGACATGAATTGGGTCCTGTGCTGGTGGTCACTTAAATACTAACAAATTAAGAGCAATTAAATCAATTCTACATATGGAGAAGGTTTAAGTGGAATGTAGAGCTTGCAGGTAGTCATGAGCCACAAACATACTGAGGCCAGGCATTCACAGATCCAAATTGGGAATGCAAGCCAGATGCCTCGCTCTGGAGACAGAGCTAAGCCTGATTATAAAAGGCTGAATCCAGAGAAGCTGTGGAGGGGTTTCTGCAAAAAACTGCTTAGTAGTTCATATCAAGTCATGTGGGCAGGGGTGGGAGAAGGCTGCAGACCTTTTTGGGCATGTCCTGGTATGCATGGACTTGGGCTCCACATAATAGAGTCCCACACTAGCCTAGAATGGAGTATAATAAAGGTTTATTTATTTAGGGGTAGAATCACAGATGAGTAGTCCTCTTTGTGAGTGTTTAAATGGAACAGAATCCAGCAGCCAAGGGGCCTGCACATGGTTTTCATCTTCATTTATTGTACATGAGATCATGCCCAAAGTGGGCTGGTATCTTAAAGATTATTGGCTGAAGGAGTTCCCACAGCAACAGAGGATTTCCCTTTGCACACTGACAACAGGCCCCATTCCTGAGATCAACATCCACACAGCATAAAATGGTGGAGAGGTGGAATTGCTGCCATCAAAAAGTCTGAACCCCGACCTTCTATTCTCTTTGGCTCAGGGAGTTATCGAAAGAGAAACATGGATGCAAAACAGCCACAATACCTTTGACCTACTTTCTGTCATACCTGCAATACACATTCGGACAATGTTGATACAGAGCTTGGGGAAGTGTTCAACCAATGACTGATTTAACTTGAGGCCCAATCCATGAGAGGGAATGCACATACTACACTGCCTGGACGACCTGGAACCAGAGACCTAATGTAGAACCAAACACAACTGGCATAAAAAAAAGTTGATGAAATGTTTCCTGATGATATTCTTCTCATAGATTGGTGCCTTTTCCACTTATTACCAGACAAGACACCTTTGGTAGCAGGTGGGAGTAGGTACAGAGACCCGCAGCCCAACATTGTGTAGAAAAGTCCAATTTGGATGTATTCAAATGATTCCTTTCTTCAGAACTTGGGGAATCCCATAAAAAGGGCTACATAGGGGATTCAGGACAACAGGATAACATGTGCCACTGAATCAACTAAGCAGGGTGCACATAGACTCATAAAGAGTGAAGGAACATGCAAGAGGCTTACACGATTCTACACCACGACCTCAGTGTATATGTTGTGGATATTAGCTTGGTGTTTTATGGGACTTGTAATAATGGAAGTGGCTATTTCTCTGACTCTTCTGCCTGGCTCTGCTTCCACTTATTGAGTTGCCTCATCCAGACTCTGGGTGAAGGCGTTCACCTTGTCTTTCCAGTTTATTTTGTTTTATTGTGTTTGGTTGTTGTCTCTCAGAGGCCTGCTCTTTTCTGAAGGGACAAGGAGGATAAGTGTATATGGGGGAAAGGGGAGTTGTGAGGAGTTGGGAGAAGTGGGTAACTGGTGAATATGTCATGTACAAGAGAAGAATTTATTTTCAACTTAAAAAGAATAAAAAGTGATTTATCTTAAAAAATACCATACAAAGTTCTAAAATCTTTTTGTGATTGTTTTTGTTTTTTTTGAAACAGTGTTTCTCTGTGAACCAATCCTGGATGTCCTAGAACCCACTCTGTAGACCATTCTGTTCTCAAACTCACAGAGACCCACTTGCCTCTGCCTCCCAAGTGCTCAGTTTACGGGTATGTGGCTCCACCACCAGGCTGAAAGTTCTAAAATCTTTAATATTTTTGCATTTTAATGTAAATCATTAGGAGAAAAAACATTAAGGTTAAGGTTTTGATATGCTAAAATTTGTGAAACATTTTATTTTAACTACTTCTTACATTAATACATAGACTCTCTCAGCAGCCCAGAGTTGCCAAGGTCTTTGGGCAGTCTTCATCTCTTATCTAACTTCTAGTGATCCTGGATAATTCCTAATCTATGTTTTCATTTCTTTTATTTTTTTTATCTAGTAGTATGACATATTTATGGGAATAGCCAAGTGGGAACATATACTTTATGTTCTGACTTCCTTGTAATGTTTCTCTTATCTGCACATACTTAATATATTATTGTATGTCATTTTATATTATACATTTTAATTTAGGTATGATTTACATGCTAATTTTACTGTTTTAAAAGTCATCTAATAGTAAGTTGCCTTTGCTAATGAGATTGCTAAATACTTTCATTCATATATCCTGCTTGTATAAATATAATTGGAAATATTAGCTTAGAGTTATTGGATGGTAGACCAATGAGACTTGAAATATTCAGATGAAGATGATGGTGAAATATTTTTCACACATTTCAGTGTAGGAAAACTTACCTTTTTCTTCTGCATTGATCTGTACTCTAACATATTCTGGAAAGAACTAATATATCCATTTACAGTGCTATAAATTTATTTCCAATAAATTTTACTGATTAGTGACTTTTGACTAAGACTTATCTTAAATACATTTCTCTCATATTTATCTGTTATTTCTTATTCCTCACAGAGGCTCTTGGCATTGTAAATTTATTGAGGTTTTCCCTTCACTGTTCATAGTTAGAGTGACAGTTCTGATCTATGAAAATTATCCTGAAAATAATTACAAACATTACTCATTTTATGTTAAAAAGATAGTGAACTTCAGTGGTTTAAGATTTCTGTGTGCTTTCTTTCTGTACTATTTGTGTACATGGATATGAACAATGAAGGTTTCAACACCCCAATTCACAGTTTTGATAATTTCATAGAAAACTAGTAAAGGAGGGAGTGGAAGAGATTCAAAGTAGTCATGAGTGTCCAATATCTGAACTGAGCCACATCACACAGGGATATGGTAATAGAAATAGATGGGGACAAAATAAAACTGGAGAGATTTGAATAAGCCAGTGCTCACCTGCTATATGCCATGGCACTGATGGAATGACACAGAGCAGAGCCCAGGACACTGAAGGAGGCTGTTCAAAGAACCATTTCCCAAAGTCTTGGAAATAACTCAAGTGCATATTGAAGATGTGGAGCTACAAAATTAAGCCAGTCTTGTTGTATTGCTAGAATTTATAAAGCTAGAAGTTGGAGATCATCCAGCATCTTCCCCAAATGCACAGCAATGATATGCATTTTTACTCTCCACACACGGAAAGCTTTTACAGAATAGGATTTTAAAGGCTTCATTGCCCAACTAAGGAAACTCACTGTGAAGGTGGCCTATGGATAAGGTTCTTTTACACTATCTCCCTCATTATTCATTCAGAACATACTCACTGTGTTTCTGTGATTGTTTGAGGATAGGCTTAGACTAAGCAAACAGATTGCCCTATTGCTAGTCAGAAAACATTTTCAGTCCTGCAACATCCTATTTCTGCTTTGCTTGTGAGAGGATATCCTGCACCTGTAAAATCTTCCTCAGGGAACCTTTATTTCTAATTTTATCTTCGTTTTAGGAAGGCTGTTGCCCTGTCATGTGTAGGCACACTGGGACTTCTCTGTGAGTGCCCACGGTGTGTGATGTGCACTGATCTATTTCCAAAGAATGCCACTGTGACTTGGGCTGCAATCACACCCTGCTATGGTGAACCCAGTCTCTGCTACTTTGCTCCTTCAAAATGATGTCAGGTCGATTCACTAGGTCCTTCTTTCCCCCACAGTGACCACCAATGTTACTATTCTTAAGAACTTTCTCTACTCTGTCCTTATCTGATGGACCAGATTTAGATTTTATAAAGTAGATACCTACAGTAGGCAGGTCTCAGAAAGCCTTCTACAGTCTGACCTATATAACTTCAGAAATTCCTAGATCTATCCCCAATACATCCATTCCTTAATCATTTGACCTATTATTTTCATATCTCATTTACGTATCCCTACAAAGAATTTCTGTTCCATTTAGCTCATACAGACATGAACTGCCCATTCATCCTCTTGCCTTGGTGTTCATTATCAAAATGCATATTGGTACAGGTTTCTCAAAAGGCCAGGTTTGCACAATTCTAAAGTCTGGTCTTTTCAAGATCAAAAACTTCACTGCTGCCCAGTTTCTCACTATTAAATTATTTGTTCTGCTCCTGTACAAATATTTGCTATGCACAATCACTTAAACCATCCCTCACATTCTAGCTCTCAAAAATATAGCTTGTGTAGTGAAGAAAGGGATTGGTAAATAATGTAAAAATTCTTTAATTTAAAAAGTATAAAAATACATGTAACAAAAAATAGTACTTAAGTGTGTCTAACTATGCAATGCAGTTCAGCTACGTCCTGAAATGAGTACCACTATTTGTAATTTCAAACTTTTTTAAATTTATTTCTCAACCTTTTCTGATTTTCTGCAATCATATTACTCTTTAACAGGTTAGAAATAAAATAACTTGTCATTGAGAATACAACCCTGAACATGCTCAATCTTATCAGGAATAAAATAACATATAAGTAAGATTACAGTATCTGTATATAGATGCGAAATTAAGCCTTTACAAAAATAAATTTGGGAGAACTTAGATTAGCCTGAAAGATAAATAGGCTACTAAATCTCTTTCAATAGAGATCACTGATCATTCTTTCTATGCCTTAGGTCTGTAATACAGAAACTATCACTAGATTTTTGATTCAGGAAAAGGAAAAAGAGGAAGACAAAGTAGTGTCTCAAATCATAGTCCTATCATAATAAGCACTATGTAGATATTCCTGGGAAAAATACTGATAATTTAAAGCGTCATACTATTTGTCTAGAGGGGAAATTACTTATTTTAAAAAGTATGGGAAGAACTTCAAAGTGGCTCTGAGGTAAGAATAATTGCTGTGCAGGGTGGATGACCTAATCAGATCTGTGGACTCCATGTTGTGAAGATAGAACCCATGTAAGAAATTCAGACTCTGGCATTCAGTGAGTGCTGTAACATATACACATGCACTTGCACAGTCTTCACACACACAAATATTGACTTTAAAAGGTGGTTTTGGGAGATTGTTGTAGGAGATGGGAGAGGCAGGGAGGGGAGCAGAGAAAAATGTAGAGCTCAATTAAAAACCAATAAAAAAATAAAGGTACTTTTTGTTTTCTTATACAAGTAGTGATGGCACAAGCTTATAACTCTGCCATTGAGAGTGAGACAGGAGGATCACAAGTGCAAGGCTATCCTGGGATTCACAGTAGTTAATTCATGGCTAACCTGAGAAATATGAGACCTTGTTTCAAAAACTTGAGAGCTGAAACAAAGCTCAGTACATGCCTGGCACACATTGGGCTCTGGCTTTGATTTCTTAACTGGCTTTTTTTTTATAACTTTTAGGTACTTATTTATCAATTAAGCATATTTTTCATATAGCCACGTTGTGTTTTATTATTTTTTTAGAGTTATAACACTTCCTCATGTAAACTATTTGTCATTTTATGTTCAGTTTTCAAATTTTTAAAACATATCCTTTATCTATACTTTTCCTAAACCAGAACAAACCTGGGAACATTCAATGTATCAGGTGTGGTACTTTGCATCCTCTAGTTTTAAGCAGCTTTGTTGGTAGTATTATAGTATTCCTGCATTTTTCAAATTGTCCCCTGGAATGTTGCCTGCACTGATCCTTCCTTCCTTTCTTTCTTTTTATTCATAGATAATAAAGACTTACTAACTTTGAGTCAGGCTTTCACTGTCGCTCTTAAGCAGTTTATCAATCTGCTATTCAGAGATAAGAATATCTCGAAGCTGTGCTCCCACAGTTGAGACTGATGGTGGATTAGAGTGCTGACAGCTCCTTCTTCCATTGTAGAGCAACATGTATGCCCTAAACACCTTCATGGGAGAGGGTTTGCATTAGTTAGGGAGATTTCAGTAGACAACTTCTTTCTCTCCTGTTTGGAGGCTTATTAATCAAACCTCTTCTGGCATTGTGCCAATTGCTATCCCTCCTTGGTGGGCCATTTCTCTTTCTCTTTTCTGGGTGATTCTAAGAACTTTCTTTCTGCTATTTGGTAGTTTTAGTTTGATCACATGAATTCAGATTCTGTTTTTATTTATCATGCCTGAAGTTTGTTTGGCAGAGGATTATTCTGTGCCCATTCTAAAATCCCTTGGCTATTAAAACTACATAATTTTTCTTCCCATCATGAGGCTTCTTCCCCATAGTCCTCTACAGACTCAGGCCTCATCCATCGCATGGCATCTGGCATTTTCCAAGGTATTTTCCACGTGTGAGCCGTAATATATCTCTTATCTGTTTGCAAGTTCTAAGGCTTTCTCTTTAGGTGATAGTAGTTAGTGTTTAGGAAGTTTATAGGGATTGTATCCTCTAGAATTATGGTATCCTACATTTTACTTTTTCACATTTCTGACATGGAACATTTTATAGAATATGACATACATTTTATATGCATATGAGTGCATATAGTCAATGTACTTTCACAGCATGTGCTTTCTCGTGTGATGACCACGGTTAAAATAAAGAACATTATCGGGTTCTCTGTGTGATTGTTGCCAAATCTGTTTCCTTCTTTTTTCTTCTTTCCTACTTTAATTTATTTATTCATGTTCCTATATTAATTGTTTCATCAAATGCCACAGCATGCCTGTGGGGTTCAATAGGCATTTACAGGAGTCAGTTACTGCATTCTACCATGTAGATCACAGGGATTGAGCTGAGATGTCAGGTACCCTTACCCACTGGGATATCTTAAAGGATTCAACTCATAATTATCAATAATATCTAGGAACCTTTCTATATTTTCAGGATTTATGACTGGATTATTTCAGCGGAACTCATTTTTTGAGATTTATTAATACTGTGTTATACCCATAGTCTTGTATGGTAAACAGTATTCCATTTTATAGACTTGTAATTTCATTTTGCTGCTAATGCCAAAGAAACATAGATAGTTTCAGGTTGCTACAGGTAAGAATTCTGTGTAGATTCTTCTGTGTTTCTTTGGCCGATGTGAGTACTCATTTTGTGAGCATATGTACTCAACAACAAAATTGCTTGGTCAACAAGCACACACTCCACTGATAATGAGAAATTGTTTCCTTGAACATGTAATGTTATCTAAATCACTTTACTCTCACTATTATGACATATTTATTTCAGTTCAATACATATTCATGATGCATATTATAGTGATCTTTTTTCCATATTGACTGGATGATAGTAATTGTTCTGGCATTATTTCATTGAGGACAAATATACACACACATACATACATATATATGTGTATGATGGATTGACTATACTTTCTATACTACCTATGGTAAGCTGTAGAAGTCCAACACTGCCTATGAAAAATTAAACCATCTGTATTCTTTTATCTGTGGCTTACATGGATAACTTTTCTTAGTAAGACATGAGTGAGCATATCAAATTTAATATTTGCTGTTATTCAGCTACTACTTAACTAATTACAATATTAATTACCAATATTTTAGTGCAGTGTTTTTCTATATTTTTGCTAAAGAGAACTCTTTTATCATTGTATTTTCTACCTACCATACTCACCATAGATTGATTTATTGACTGTGCATTATTACTCCACATTAGGGGCTGGAACGAAGGATCAGCTGTTGAAAACTAGAGTCACAACCAAAATGTCAAGTAAATCCACATTAATCACTATCTATTGTGTAGGTTAAACTTTGAAATTCTTAAATATTAGCAATTTGTACTTCTCCAAATCTTATCAAGTCAAAATTATAACAGAATGGCAACTCAGTCCTTCTAACTACAAAATCCATGCTTGATTTTCCATTATATCTATTAACTCATTTCAATTACTACAAAATCTAACTACAAAATCCATGCTTGATTTTCCATTATATCTATTAACTCATTTCAATTACTACAAAATCTAACTACAAAATCCATGCTTGATTTTCCATTATATCTATTAACTCATTTCAATTACTATGTGTTTTGTGCCACCGTCAAATTCCATGCAAAATAAACATAGTGCTCCATTTTCATGATTATTGTCAACTATCAGCTGGCATCCGTAATATTAGAAGTGTCAACATTGGCTTCTTTATTTTACTCTCTAGAGAAATCTAGTCTTAGCAACACAATGCTGAATTAAACATAAACTTCATAAGTGGATGTTAACAAAATATAAACATTTATAAAACACAAAAAGTAATAAAGAAGATTATAGATGTTAGTGAAAGTGTCTTGTTCATTCCTGGCTGCTCTGACCAGAAATAATCACACAGAAACTATATTATTTACAATATTATTTGGTCAATAGCTCAAGCATATTTTCTAGCTAGCTCTCATATACTAAACTAACCCCTCCCCATTAATCTGTGCATCACTATGACATCATGGCCTACCAGCAAAATTTCTGTGGGCTCCAACGAAACCCTCTGTCTCCTGATGTAGCTACATGGCTTCTCACTGACTCTGCCTACTTTCTCTATATATCTTTTCCAGCCTGGCTATATTCTGTACAGCCATTGGCCAAAAACAGCTTCTTTATTAACCAATGCCAATAAAACACATTCATAGCATAGAGAGGAGAATCCCACATCATATAGAAATAAAACAAACATCTAAAATCAAACACCCAAAGATCCCTAGCTCACTGAAAATAAAGACCATAGTACCCAGAATCACTTTGGATACTCCCAAGCACTTCTTGATTTCTCTATTATTTCTTTCTCTTGTTTTATCTTACATACATTGGTCAACAGGGAACTAAAACTCTAAAATTATTTTTTCATGAAGGCATGAATTTTTGCCTATTTGCATTCTTACTATATCCTCATCTAACAAAAAGTAGATGCCTAATAAAGATTTGCTGTTTAAATATGTGAGAACAAAACTGATCTAATATAAAGTTAAATTGTAGCTTGTTAGAAGAATTTCTTCACTCAGTTGAGCAATCCAATTTGGATAATGCAAATTGTCATTGTTCCTCACAGGTTCCTGTCAACATTCTAAACTAAAACACAACATAATAGATTACACATTTGCTCCTTTGTTATTTGTTTTTACCTCTTTTATCTTCCTCTTTCACGCCACCCAAACAATCTGTGTATTATACACAGGCATCTTTAGTATTTCTAATATTTTCATCTATTAAGCTGGTCCTAGAAAGAATATGTGAATATCTCATTAACATAGCAGGCAATGCTCTACTGTGATTCTGGTAGGCTAAAATTAAAGCTCACTTTTGATTTTTCTACACACTAAGGTGTTGTAAGCCTTGCTCCAGACAGATTAAAATCATTCTTTCCAGAACAATTATGGAAATATGTAATATTAAACTTCATGATCTACTGTGACAAATTCAGAACAGCAGTAAATATAGCATTTTGAAATCAGGTAAAACACATACCACATTTGTTCTCCGAGTCATTCACAGGTCTTTGCTAAGTGGGTCAGTATCTCTTGGGTCTTGCCACAAGGAGAGTCATTTGTGAAACTCTAAGTCCTTGTCCCCTGACATAGTCACACAGCTTCTGCCAAAAGGGTGAACATCCTCTTTTATTTGGAAAAAAAAAGATTTATTAAATATTTTGCTTTGAAGTGTATGTTTAAAGATATAATCTTTCAGCTCTCTCTACAGTGCATCTGCTTCTATTGATGTCCTCTTATGTCTGCTACTATTCTCTTTATGTAGAGACTAATGATAAGTCATCTTTCTGACAAGTCATGGCTTATTCACAAGGACACTGATGTTATCATTGGTGGTATTGTTTTTACTAACAATTTATGGTTCCAGCTTGTATTTCCTTTCACTTTGTGCACCTGTGTTCTCTGAGGAAGTTATTAGAATAGTTTAAATTAAGGTTCTAGCTAGGAACATTTGATTTCCAAAGCTGTCCCCATTGCAACTCTTCTTTTCTTGATCTTGAGTCATTGTTAGTATGAAAGAAGTGGAGGTAAAATACAAAATTCTTAACAAATTTATAATCATCACTTATGACCTTGATCAACATTTAATAATATATGAAGGATAATGAAAAGGTGCTCTGAAGGTAAGACAGAAACACTTGCTGACCATTGTCCCAGCACAATTTTACCCATATTTTAGATCATAGCAGTAAGCCAAATCTCAGTCCTTTTAGTAAAACCCCTGTAAGGGAGCACAGATTCTTAGGTCAAGTACTATTCCAAATGAAATTCTCTTATGAAAGTCACAGAATTCTGAATTCACCATTGCAATAAGAAAAAATAGTAAAGACTGATTTGGTGCTTACACTAAACATCACTCAAAAGTTTATATGTTAAGTTTTAGAAATTTTGTACCTGCTGCAAATTTTTTATTTGGTTGAGAGAAAATAGAAGGCAATCTGCATTTTCCACAATTTCTCCTTCTTTTCTTCTGTTTTTTAATCTTTCTCTCTCTCTCTCTTTGTATAGATTCCCCATTATGGAGAGTAATCTGCTTCCTAAACATTTTTCAATATTAATCTTCCCTAAAAATAGCAATATTGTACTTGTGCTGGCTAAAATGTCTATATACAATTTCCTTAAAAATTCGAATATGAAATTCATCACCATATCTGCTAATGTATGCCCTACAATGTCATTTTGTTTTTATTCAGATTTAAGTTCAGATTCATTTCATCACTAATTTTATTATGTGTGCACACCCTTTGCCCATTCAAGAACTTGAAGCTCTATAATTTTGGGGTTTTATTGATCTTGCCTTTTCATACCAATTTACATGTGTTTTGCAATACTGTCAACAGACAATTAACCATGGTTTTCCCTTTGTGCCTAAGCTGCCAAATGGGTTTAAGGAAAAAAAAAGAAATTAAAAGATGAATGATGGTTAAGATTGGTAGCAGTAACAGAGTAAAACCTGCAATCCTACAAAAAAACCAATCTGTAATTTAATACAATTTCCCACCAAAATTACAACACAATTCTTCACAGATCTTGAAAGGACACTACTCAGCTTCATAGGAAATGAAAAACCAAAAATAGATAGAAATATTATTAATAAATAAATGGATTGCTGGAGGTATCTCAAGTTGTACTACAATGCTATAGCAATCAAAACAGCATGGTAATAGCATAAAAACAGACACATCGAAAGAATCAAACTGAAGACCCAGACATAAATCCGCATGCCTGTGGATACCTGGTTTGTGATAAAGAATTCAGAAATAATACACACTGGAAAAAGGACAGTTCCTCCAACCCATGGTACTGACTAAAGAGGATGTCTACACTTAGAAGAATGCAAATTGGTGTATATTTATCACCCTGCACAAAACTCCCAAGGGATCTCAGAACTCAGCACAAAACCAGATACACTGAACTTGACAAGGGAGAAAATGGAGAATATCCTTGAATACATTGGCAGAGAAGGCTTTCTGAACAGAACACCATTAGCACAAGCACTGAAATCAAAATTAATAACTGGGCCTCAACAGAGCAGAACACTTTTGTGAGCTTAAGGGCACTGCTTTGGAATAATCCTCTTTTACACTGTAAAGACATCACTCGAATTGGTTTAAAAAACATTGATTGGTCAGTAGCTGAGCAGGAAGTATAGGCAGGGCAATCAAACTAAGGATGATGGGAAATAAAAGAGTAGAGCCAGGAGTCACCAGCAGACACAGAGGGAATAGGAGATAATGTGCCATTATAATAAAGGTACTACCATATGGCAGAAAATAAATAAGGAATGTGTATTAATTTAAAATGTAAGAATTATTTGGTACCAAGCCTGAATTATCAGCTGAGCATTTATAAGTAATATTAAACCTTGAGTCAATAATTTGGGAAGTATTTGCCAGGTATTTGGAAACAGAAGGGCAGGAGAGAACTTCTGATTACAGAACATCATCATTTGGACAAAGAATCAGCCTACAGAATGGGGGAAGATTCTTACCAAGTAAATATTCAATAGAGGACTAACATCAAAAATTTACAAAAGAACTCAAGAATCTAGATATTTAAAACACAAAAAGACAACTAAAAACTGGGCACAGATATAAAAAGGGAATTCTCAAATGGAAAATAATATTTTTTAGAACTATTTTACATCCTTAACCATCAGGGAAATGCACATCAAAACTACTTGGAGATAGCAATCATATTCCTGTCAGAATGTCTAAGGTCCTAACAAAATTATTAGCTCCTGCTAGAAAGAATGCAGAACAAGGGAAAGACTCATTCATTGAAGTGGGAGCAAAAATTTGTACAGTTGCTATGGAAATCAGTATGGGTTCCCAAAAAGGTAGAAACTGATCCACCCCAAAATCCACCTATACTGCTCTTGCACATATACTCAAAGAATGTTTTTTCCTATCACAAGAACACTTGTTCATTGTTGCTCTAGTTACAGTAGCCAAAAATTTGACACAAGCTAGATGTTTCTCAATAGAAGAATAGATAAAGAAACTGTGCAATGTGGTTCATTTACACAATGGAGTATTAAAAACAGAATTATGAAATTTGCAGGCAAATGGATGAAACTAGAAAAATATCATCTTGAGTGAGGTAACCCAGGCCCAGAAAGATAAATATGGTATGTATTCACTTTTTGTCATAACACAGTTCAAGAATGGAGTCATGTTAGGATTCTGAGTGCTTGTGACAAAACTCTAAGAAAATAAGATAAAAGTTTGATGACCTCAGTTTCTTAAAAACACGAAATTTTCCTATAATATGCTTTCTTGCTCCTTACAGGTGTAGTGGGAGGGAAGGAGTTTACTTCAGCTCTTGTTATTCATTTGTCTCTACTAAAAAGCATGCTTTTGCCACATGCTGCTTGTCTTCATGATTGTATTCTTTACTAAGGTGACTCTTAACCATCAGAGTATAAAATGTTTGATGTTCTGAATAAAGTCACTTATTTTAGGCCCTGATCTCACAAGTTCAGGATGCCATGTAGAGTGGTAAACAAGATAAATGTGGATATAAATTATAAATAATCTATAATCCATAAACCCACAGAGGTTAGGTGTAGACAAATGGTCTTGTGGGGATATATTATTACCCTAAGAAAGAAAAATAGAATAGATTTTATGTGTGGGTTGGGGGTGAAGGGATGGGAATCAGAGGATCTGGTATAGAGTAAGAAGTTAGATGGAACTGAATAAGGGAAAGTATGGAAAGGCAGATAGAAAAGGCTTCGAGGGATGGAATGAAAATATAGTGCAGTAGAAACTTCCTAAAATATATGAAGGCAATCCTAACAAAGACTCTAATTAATGTGAAAGACTGAGTTCCAGCTGGTCATCTTTTGTTACCAAACAAAGATTCCAGTATTTGGACTAGATTACATACAATTGAATTGTTCACCAAAGGGTCACATGGAAATCCTCAAACATCCCAGGTTGTTTCCAGGATCATAGTTTGCTCCCACAAACTGATGGCAAGGTCCCATCACTTAGGACAACACCCATATAAGTCCTTTAACATGTAGCAGTAAAGCTGGTCCCTACATAAAGGCTTCACCCCTTTGTTCTAATATCTTGGTTCAAGCAAGTATTATGTGTCATACCAAAGGAGAAATGTAAATATCAACACAGTCAAAAACCTTTTGATCTGTAATGCTGTCCTGTCTTTAAAATATGATACAGCAATAGTGGCACAAAGCTTGGAGAAGTAACCAACCATTATATCCAACATGTTAGTAGACTTAAAGCCCAATCCAGAACACTGAACCCATATTAAATACTGCTTAGGTGACCAAGAACCAGAGACAACATAACCCAGAGACCTATGTTAAAACCAAATACTATTGGTCTGGAAATAAAATAGTGATAAAATGATATTCTGCTGTACATGCAGATTTAGAGCCTTATTAAGTCATTATCAGAGAAGTTTCCTTCTAAAGCAAATAAGCACAAATAAAAGAGACCTAAAGCCAGACATTGTCCAGAAAGAGAAACATGAAAGAGCACAGTTCTAAAAGGGACATCTCCATTAATTCCTTCCCCTCGGAACTCAAGGAGCCCTGAGGAAAGCTAGGTAGAAAGTGTCAGAGTCACGGAGGACACTAAAAGAACAAGGCCCTGTAAATGAAGTGAGCAAACCTCATATACTCACATAGACTAAAAGAGCAAGTGCAAGGGCCTGCAAAGGTCTGTGCCAGGTCCTTTACATATGTCTTATACCTTTTGGTTCAGTATTTATATGGGAGTTTTGAGTGTGTGAACAATTCAGTCTCTATTTCCTGTGCATTTTCTTAATGCTCTTTTCCTTCAGTTGGTTTGCCTTTTTCAACTTTGATGTGAAGGTTTTTGTTTTTTCTTATTTTATTATATTATGATTTTTTGTGGTTACCTCTTAGAAGCCTGTTCTTTTATCCTTTGTTTATTTTTGTTTATTTAATTAGTTTACTTCTGAACCCCAGCCTCCTTTCCTACCACTACTCCCCCTCTTTGCCCTCCCAATCCACCCAGTCCATCCCTCCTCCATAATCTCTCAGAAAGGGGCAGGACTCCCATGGGTTTCAGAAAAGCAAGGTATATCTAGCTGCCTTAAAATCAAGCAACTCCCACTGTATTCAGGTGGGTCAACGCAATCCAGCATGAGGAATAGTTTCCCAAGAGCCAGTGAAATCACCAGGAATAACCCCTGCTCCCATTGCTGGAAGTCCCTCTTAACATATGTGATAGTTATGCAGCTTAGCTTGTTCTTTTCTTATTAGAGACATTAAAGAAGTGGATATAGTTGAGAAGGGTAGTGTGGAAGAACAGGGAGGATGAGAGAAGGGAGAAACTCTAATTAGCATATATTATATAGTATATGAGAAAAAGGGAATTCAAGAAAGGGAATAGATATGTATTGAAAAACAAAACAGAACCAAAAGACAACAAAATAGAGAAAAGTTGAAGCTCTGTATTTTTTTGGTTGCTATTTATCTTTATCTTTTTATAAGTGTTTATGCGTATTTTCTATATTCAAAAGCAGACTGACCATGTTTTGCCTTCAATCGTACCTAAATTGTTAAATAAGTTTAAGATGTCAAAAGATGAATGCAAATTAAGCATTAAAGTTAAATGGCATATTTGGATTTTCTCTTTTCTTTTTCTCCCTTACTTCCTCCCTTCCTTGCTGCACAAGCTCCTTCCGCTCCTTCGGCCAATAGTCTTTAAGATACCAGCCCACTGGGCATGGGCTCTTTGGCTTGAAAAAGCAGCTGTGCGCGCTCTCTCTTGCTTCGTACTCCGCTTCCGGCTACCGGACTCTTTTCCTGGTGCTGCAGAGGGCTGTTGTCTAGGACGGTGATCTGTAAGTTTTTTCCTTTAAATAAATAACCCTCTGATTAATCATAATTCCAATCTGGTGTGGGATTGTTTTGTGATTTACTCCATTACTTCCTTCTTTCTCTCTCCCTTCCTTCCTGTGTTCTTTTCTTTGTTTTCTTTTCTTCTTTCTTTCTTTCTTCCTTCTTTCCTTCCTTCCTTTTTTTCTTTCTGTGGACTTAAACATATGCTCTATCATGCTAAAGCATGCTTAGATTATCTGTACAGCACGAAGATGAAGACAAATAATGTTGTTCAGCCACGTGAGAGTTTTGGGAATATTGATTTGACATACCTCATTTTCCTTTTTCTGTATTAGTTGTACATTAATCAGTATATTGGTAATTTTTCACTCTTAACTTAGAAATATAATTCTATTTCCATACAGAAATATATTTATTTTTATTAGAAATCAAAAAGTAAACTTCTGCAAAACATATTTACTGTTTGAAAGTTGCAACTACAATAAAATTAAAAATCTGAATTTCTGATCTTTAGATATTAAAGTAAATATTTGTAACCAGAATTGTCATTCTGTTGTGTAACAGTTTTATCCAATATTAAAACATTCAGTCCTTCAAGAAGCCCCTTATGGAGGAAGGTTCACTCAAAACAGTGGCTGGAAATCCCTGAACCCAACCAGATGTGCTAGACACCTCCCAAACCAAGTAATTAAAAACTGAGATAAACAAAGTTGTAAAGAAGAATTTAATAACAGATCAGCTGCTGGAAGAAGTAAAGAAGAGACATATTACCTGGAAGAGGTTTACAAACTGAAGTTGCATTCAGGCTGTGCAGTGTGTTCTCAGATCCAGCCTTTGTGAGCTGTCATTCATGTGGGGCAGGGTTTTTGTAGATGCAGCTTTGCTTTGATACATTCGGCTCTTGTAAATAACCCTTCAACCATATTCCTCTAGTAACCCCAACAAAACTCATGGTTCACCAATTTGGCTTTTAGTGGTATCCATGCTTCAGTTTTTGTTGACTCCCTATCCATGGGAGCAGACCTATGTGTTGTATTTCCCAAGGAAAAGATCCGTCACACAAAACAACTACAAACAGGGAAAGTATTGTATGCCATCATTTTGTCTTAGATAAATGTGGAAACAGACTGATTAAAATTCAAAAGATTTCAATAGCATAATCGCTTTAATTCTTTTGGTGAAATAACCTAGGAAAATAATTGTACTCTGTTTTTTTTTTTCTGAAGAAACTAATCTAGACCAACTCTAAATTAGTAAAATTTTGAAACAAAAGAACCCTGTCTTTGCACAGTAAAGAAACTTCTATTCCCCATGTGCCCTGCATTGAGGGTATAAGACACATCCTTTATGTCACTGAAACTTATGATTACAGTCATTATTTTCTATCCAAAAAGTCTACCCAAAGTCATTATTCTCCATTACAGTTAAATTGGTTAAACATGCTTCTTGGAGTGAAGCAATTCAGAGGATTCTTTGAGATACTTAAACATAACTCTGTCTATGAAATGTTATAGTGAAAATAGATCTGAATTATGGTTTTTAAAGTATATCAAGTTAAATATTCCTCTCAAACTGTTCACTGTTAAAATATAAAGATATATTTGACCTATTATATTTATGTTTTCTTTATTGCCTCTGTTTCAGTTTCCAAGTCTTGAATCAATTCTTTCACATGTTTGATTGCTTTTTCTTGGTTTTCTTTACAGGATTTGTTGATTTCTTCCAATTTTTTGTGTCTTTCCCTCCATTTCTTTGAGAGAATTTTTCATTTCTTCTTTAAGGGCTTCAAACATCCTCCTGAAATTATTTTAGGTCATTTTCTTCTGCATCATCTATATTGGGTTGTTCAAGTCTTGCTGTTTTAGGGCCACTAGTTTTTGTTCATGTCGTTTTGCTCTTTGTGGTGTTGAGTGTTCCTACCTAGTTTTCCCATCTTTCCTCTGATTGGTGTAGTTGGGGTTGTCTCTCTGGTGATCAAACTTCCAGGTGCCAGTGGATCCAAGGCTCAGATGGTTGCTCCTTGTGGTGCAGTCAGGGCCAAAGTTGCAGTCACCATGGAGGTCACTCAGTGTTCCTGGAAGTTGCTCAGCACTCCCTGGTGTTGCTCCACAATACTGAGGGTCATTCTGGTCTGCTTCCACAAAGGTTGCTTGCTTGGGGCTGCTCCTGATGAAGTTGCTGTCTTGGGCTTGTTCTGGCAAAGGTCACTGGCTCAGGCCTGCTCCCTCAGCGGTGGCTCCCTTGTACCTACTCCTGTGGAGGTTGTTGCCTTGGGCCTGTTCTGGCAGAGGTCACGGGCTCAAGCCTGCTTTGGTAGAGGTTGTTGGTTCGGACCTGCTCTGGTGTAGGTTACTGGCTCAGACCTGTTCCCGCAGATGTCCCTGTCTTGGGTCCAGTCGCACAGAGGTCTCTGACTCAGACCTTCTCCTCAGTGGTTGCTCTCTTGTACCTGCTCCTATGGAGATTGTTGCCTCAGACCTGCTCTGGTGGAGGTCACTGGCTCAGGCCTGCTCCAGCAGAGGTTACTACCTCAGACCTGTTCCCATAGATATCCCTGGTTTGGGCCTGTTCCTGCAAAAGTCTCTGGCTTGGGCCCAGTCCCACAGAGGTCTCTAACTTGGGTCTGTTCCCTCCGAGGTTTCAGACTTGCACCTGGTTTTGCTGAGGTTTCTGGCTCCAGCCTGTTTCCACAGAGGTCACTCCCTTGTACTTACTTCTGTGGAGGTCACCACCTCTGACCTGCTCCAGCAGAAGCCACTGGTTCAGACCTGCTTCTGTGGAGGTCACTACCTCGGGCCTGCTCCAGTGGAGGTTGTTGGTTCAAGCCTGTTCCCACAAATCAGATGTCCCTGGCTTGGACCTGTTCCCACAGAGCTCTCTGGCTGCCTGCTCCTGCAGAAGTCTTTGTCTCAGGCCTGTTCACTCAGCAGGCATTCTGTTCCCTTGTACCTGCTCCTGTGGTGTTTGCTGCCTTGGGCCTGCTCCAGCGGAGGTTGCTGGCTCTGGCCTGTTTCCATGGAGGTCACTGGAGCAGGCCTGTTCCCACAGATGTTCCTGGCTTGGGCCTGATTCTGTGGAGGTCCCTGGATTGGACCCGGTCCTGCAGAGGTCTCTGGCTCAGGTCTGCTCCCTCAGAGGTCCCTCGACCTATTCTATTTATAAAAAAAACTGCAAAGAACATCTTATATTTTTTCTTGATTCATCCTAAAATTATTGGGGTAATTATCATGGGATTGCATGATACAATTTGAACAATTAGGGATTAACAACAAACAATTTCTATATGCAAGATTAAATGAGGAATATAAAAATTGATATGATGAATTCCAGTTTAGCTTCTGATTGAATAGTTTGATTTTTTTAGTAAGCTTTTATTGTTCATCTCAAATATTATTGTGGCTGCAGTCAGATTTCTCAAGCTGATATACTTCTTGGTATGTTCCAGAAGGTGCTGACTGATTTGGCTTAGAAGGACATTCACACCATGTATGATGACATCATGTTGACATCATGTGGACTAGAACATAGAGAGAACAAGAAGGCAAAAAGAAAGAGCCAGCATCCAATCCTGTCTCCTGATGGTGCTTGCAATGTAGCCAACATGCCTTCCTGACACCATGATATGTATTCATTTCTTTCAAACCTGTGAGGCAAAATAAAATGTTCTCTTAAGTAGCTTCAACTAAGTATGTATCACAACAACAACAAGTGTAGCTGGTATAGCTTTATATTGCTATTATAACTAACTACACTTAGTTTGAAAGCGGCCAAATAAATTCTTCTGAGCATTTTGGATATCAGAAGCATAAAATGCTGCATTAGGGTTCTTTTGAATGGGTAAGGAAAGAAAGGAAAGAAAAGAATTTCTTTTTTTTTTTTTTTTTTTTTTGGTAATGCCTCCGGCAATTCCTTTATTGTATAGGATTGTTTTGGCTATCCTGGGCTTTTTTTTTCCATACATTGTTTTGTTTTATTTTTTCCATTCAAAAACATAATTAAAGAAATAAAATTTTTACCTTTCTTCCCCTTCTCCCGGTCCCCTCCCACTACCTCCCCACCCCTCCTCCCTCCCCCTTCTTCCTTGAAAGAGGCATGGTGCCCTGCCCTGTTGGAAGTCCAAGGCCCACCCCCATCCCTCCTGGCCTAGGAATGAGTGCATTCAAAAAGACTTTGTTCTCAAAAAGTTAATACATGCAGAAGAGATAGGTCCTGGTGTCATTGTTGATGGGTTCTCCATCTGCCAACTTTCGCCGCCA
>PVIU01015358.1:0-48733 GCA_004026605.1 Ondatra zibethicus | reverse complement strand
GTGTGTGTGAGAATGAGAGAGTCAGCGTGTGTGTACATGTGTGTGTGTGAGAATGAGAGAGTGAGCGTGTGTGTGTGCATGTGTGTGTGTGAGAGAATGAGAGAGTGAGCGTGTGTGTGTGCATGTGTGTGTACTTATGTGTGTTTATAAGTGTAAGTTATTCTTTGCAACAACTCTAAAATGAGTTATTATATCCCCATTTTAAAGTGAAGAAATAAGGCACATAAACATTAAATAACCTAAAATTACTAGATAAACTAAATATTCTCTCTCTCCCTCCTCTTCCCTCTCTCTCTTTTCCCTCTTCCTCCTCCCTCCCTAACTTCCTTTTTCTCTCCTACTCTGTCTTTGTCTCCCTAATTATGGAAATTATGAAAAATCTTATTTCTTATTGCATTCAATGTGATTAGTTCAAGTTTTTGTTCCAAAGGAAATACCACTAGCACAGCATGGCACAGTACAGCTTGTAAGGATGTGCTCTTAATACAAGTCATTCCTAAGATAATTGCTGCGTCTTTAACATCTCTAGATCCAAAGGCCTGAGTTCCATTATAGAATATTGAAGAAATGTCCAGGTCAAACATAAGTCTACGGTACTAGCCTCAAGACAGATCGCCATCCTGACTAACCTGCGCCATCGCTGAAAGTAAAAAGTGAGCAATAACTTTACATAAAACTTACCTGGGTCCTTGAAACTTCACAGAAACCCAGGTCACAACTGTTTCAGACTCCAAGCACAGTTCGAGGTGTGCATTCCTCTTCTCCAACTTCTCTGTTTCAATCTGGAAATCCTCAAAGGACAGTACTTGCTATTCAAAGGTCATTTTTCCCATAAAAACTCTTAAACATTAGCAAAATACACAACGGGTTGTCTTCTCAACCTTCCCTTAGGGAGCAAGTCTCAGGAGTGAGAGCAATGCCCTTCAGCTCTGGCCTTTGATAGATGACATATAAGCCATTCTTGAGTGCACTGTTTTTAAATGAAGAAGCTCAATCTCAGAAATCAACATCTTCATGACTTACATACAATCAATAAATAGTTGGGAAGCCTCTGTTCTCAAGTATTTAATTTTAAACTGATTCTAAGACCACGTTGATGCAAAACGATGCTACCCTGTTCCCTGAGATACTCTTCATATGTGTGAGGATGTCACAAGGAGCAGAGTTCCCTGAGATACTCTTCATATGTGTGAGGATGTCACACGGAGCAGAGTTCCCTGAGATACCCTTCATATGTGTGAGGATGTCACAAGGAGCAGAATTCGATGATCTCTGAGCAGAATTCTGATCCATTCATCAGGAAAGAGATGCAGAAAGGTAAATTTTCAAAACTGAGTTCAGAAAGTGCCTGACTACCGAATACCAAGCTTCCTAAATTCTCTGCGCATCTTTTTAAAAGGACACACATAACCCTATCTCAGCACCTTTCCTGCAAACGCCAGGGATTTCATCAATGCTTTCTAGAGAGATTTCACCATACTCTGTGAAATCAAGAAGAAAGAGTGATGGAAGGAACAGAGTGGAGGGAACAATTATTTAAAACCACGAGTCCCGAATGAGCTGTAGCCTGAAGAGAGGAGAATGTACAACTAGAGCCTCTCACAGTCAGTTCTATAGGCAGAGGAAAACCATGAAAGTTTATCTCATACATTAAGGGAAAGTTATTGCACTGGGAAGAATGTGAATTCCCATATACCATTAACTTCATACACTAAAATGAATTGAAGAAACTAATTATTCAAAAACAGAGAATGGCCTTTGGGAAACATGGTTGCTTAAAAGGATTTAATAGTCAAACATGTGCAGATTATTATCATGAATTGAACTAATGAGAGGATGAAGATATTAGGGACAGAGAGAAGCTCTCCCAAAATACCAGCCTTGCCCCGCCTGCCCCACAATGAAAAATCAATGGCCACATACAGCATGCAGCTAAAGCTTTTGCAGAAAATAAACTCCACAGGATTTACAGTGACTGCTTCCAAAGCAAACTTTTGAGAAAGGTGGAAGAGTTGAGCAAGAGAATAAATGTGAATAGTATGCCTCAAATGACAAGCGAACAACACCTAGACAATGATAAAAAATCTGGGGGAAAGGAACTACTGTCCATGGATGTCTGAAATCAAGGAAACTTCTATACTAATTTCATAACTATAATTAGAGGAGAACTATAAACAAAAATGTTTAAATGCCCTTGAGGAATAATCTGCTTGATATCCTCCAAAAGAAAACCCAAAAATGAAGACTCCAAAAGCAAAACTGCCTGAGAGCTACTTATGGGCAAAGTACACCCTGGTGCATATTTTGTTAAAAGGCCACTTTGACATATGTGAAAATATTCATCTCCATGTAATGGAGGATACCGGGTTTGCTGTGAAAGAGTCTTGGGGCTTACACAGGTCAGAGAATGAGAAGGGATAAGGAGAAAGGAATCATAGAAGAGCATGCATGAAACAGTAGACACAGTAGGGGAGCTGGTGCGCTGCAATGTAAAAGTATGGAACTAGAATTCAGACTTATGCATCAAGGGTAAGATATATTGTTATGATTTCTTTGGGTAGTCCATACAAGGAAGGCTAGCTGAAGTTAAAATGCTCCAGTGTCACCTTTCAGAACCAGCAACGTCAAGATGCAGGTGTCAGTGGTTGGTTCTCCAGCCAATGGTTGCTTTACAAAAAAAAAGCTCCTCACTGTCCTGGACAAGGGATTAGTGATGTCCTCTGCATGCATGTGTGTTATCCAAAACTTGACAGAGAATGAGGTGAAACAACACTTTAAGAAAAGAGGTGGGGGAAAAGTGAGCAAGGTAAATGCTAGTAGACAACTACCAAAGCCATCATAAATTCCAAGCAAGTGATACATCATTACAACCACGTAAAGTAAGATGCCCCAAATTTGTATGGATAATTTGATATCATTATTTTAAAAACTTAAATTAAAAGCATGTAAGGATTATTCTTCTATCTTTTTCATTCTTACCTATATTTCTTACTTTTCCATTTGCATATAATTTTCTAAACATTTTTTTCAAAGTCAGAGATTTTATAAACAAAGAAACTGTTCTACAGATTGTATGATAGCTATGAGAGCACTGATAATATTTGTTCTTAATTTGTCCAAACCTACAGAATTATATTAACAGAGAACGTAGTGTAATAAAGATATGTCAGATGATTCATCACTTCTGTTAAGTGTTTCATCATGGAAGCTGATGGAGATGAGGGAGGGGGCTGTTTACTAAGTCTATATTTATTTCCTTTTATCCTCCCCAGTTAGAGTCCTTTTCCTGTTTTTCCCATTTCCCCTTTCAGATGGATTCTACCTGCTGTTCTCCTCCCCTAACTCCCGACTCTGCACCCCACAATAGTTCATTTTCATCTTCCTTATTGCTGCTGTCACTCTAGCTTATCTGATGACATCTGAGGATAATCTGACGACATCGGATCTAGGAGCCCCAGATGAGAGAGAACACATGACATCTGTCTCTGGGTCTGGGTTAGCTCACTCAGTATGATCTCTTCCAGTTCCATTCATTTACCTGTAAATGTAATGATTTCATTTTTCTTTACAGCTGAATACAATTCCACAGTGTGTATGGACCATATGTTCATTATCCCTTCATCATTTGAAGGAAAGTTATGTTGTTTCCACTCCAGCTATTGGCTGAACAAGCATCTGTTGAATCCCTCGGGTGCATGCCAAGGCACAGGATAGTTGGGTCATATGGTGGATTTACTTTTTTCTTTTTGAAGATTCTCTACATTGGTTCCCATAGTGGCTGGACCAGCTCACAAAAATGAGGGTTCCCTTTTCCCGGTATCTCCTACAGGATTTGCTATTGGTTGTCTGTTGATCTTTGCCATTCTTAAGGGGGTAAGATGAAATATCAAAGTTGATTTTATTTACATTTCCCTAATTACTAGGGAAGATTAATTTTCTTTTTTAGATATCTCTTAGCCATTTTTTTCTTTTGAGAACTCTTTGTTCAGAACCAAGGCTCATCTTGGTCAAACATTAAATGGCTTAATTTATGTGTACTCTTGCTCAGGCCTTCTATTCCACCTGTCTACATGCCTATTTTTGTGCCAGTACTATACTGTTTTTTATTACTTTGGCTCTGTAATATATCTTGAGGTTTGGAATGGTAATCCCTCCATCACTATCCTTCTTGTTCAGATTGCTTTGGCCAAGAGGCAGGTGGAACTCTGTGAGTTAGAGGCCAGACTGGTCTAAAAGAGCTAGTTCCCAGACAGGCCCCAAAGCTACAGTTTTAAAAAAACAAACAAAAACAAAAAACCAAACAGATTGCTTTGGCTATCTTGGGTATTTTGGGATTCAATATGAATTTTAGGATAGTTTTTCTATTTCTGTGAAAAATGAAATAGGGATTTTTATTGGGATTGCACTGAGTACATAAATACAGAAAAAGGACAGAGGAGAGTAAACCGACAGTAAGGAGGTCTATAAAAGTCATAAGAATACACTATTAAATATCTACTTAAAAATATCTAAATACACATAAGTAAGTGTATAAATATAAATATAGTTTAAATAAAACTTTTCCATGTGGGCTGATAATGTTCTCCCCAAGAGCCACAGAGCATCTAATAAAAGCTCTAATAATAGGTATAAGAATATCTCTTTTGAATAGTCTGGTTGTCCAATAGACTTGCAAAACATTGTAAGATGTTGCTAGAGCCCTTGGGTACCTCCAGAGGTAGAAGCTAAGTCCCTGTTGTTGAGGATACCATACACTTCAGACACTGCACCCAGATGCCTCTCTTCTGGGACAAACCTGAAAGCCTCCTCTGTAAGGACTAGCTTTCACGGTACTAGAAGGCACCATATAACACTCCAAAGAAAGAAAGCAACCACCAATCCCACCCAGCTGTGATGCCCATGAACCACAACACTCAGCATGATCATAACCATAAGGCTCTGATAGTGCCACACAAACCTTGGCAGTAACCAAAAGCTCAGACTGGACTTAAGTCAGACAGAGGCAGGTTACATCTAGGTACTGGAAACCTAACCAACTTCCCCTAGTTAGTGAGGTGATGGATCTCATAGGAGAAACCTTAGCAACTTGACTAAACCAACAGAGCCCCTAACTATACTCAAAACATTTGCCCTTATATCCAGAGATGTGCAGCAGATGGAGGCCATTACAGAAAACCACAATCAATTAACTGCAGAGGTGTAGAGCCCGGTTTCAATGGATAATCTATAATATAACCCCTGTACTATGGTTCAGGGATCATTGCTGAAGAGGGGACAGAAAGGTCATAAGAGTCAAGGGAACAGAGAGTTTCCTTTGAGTGTGAATGTCCTGGAAATGTCAGATGCAGCATCCATAAAGTCTCACCAACATGACTGTCTAAATAGGAGCTGAACAAAGATAACACCAAGTGCTGTGGGAGCACATTTTGCTCCTTCAGCCAATAGCCTTCAAGATACCAGCCCACTTGGGTGTGGTCTCTTATACTGTAAAAGCAGCTGTAAATGTGCATCCACTCTCTTGCTTCTGGCTCCTGCTTCCGGCTGCTAGACTCTATTACTGTGCGGCACAGAGGGTTGTTATCTAGGACAGTGATCTCTAAGTTTACCCCTTTAATACATAACCTTTTCATTATTCAAAAACAAAACCCTATCGACTGCTCAGAAATTGTTTGCAACTATACTAGACAGTAATTTTGAAACTTAACCATCACTTAATTTTTGCAGGATCCCATTAAGAGAACACTGCCCCCATAACAACAGGAAGCAATTCTAGAGGATGAAGCCCCCATCCCAAAAAAGTTTGTCCTTAGGGTTGGGAACACTGTTTAGGGGTTGTTGATTATTACTTGTACTAGATAGAGGGTTGCGGTGAAAACTATGTTTGTTCAAAGAAAACAGGGATAATAATAGTGTGTAATAGAGTGAATACTTGTGAACTATTATTTATGGATAATTTACATTACATTGGTGTAGTTTTGTATATTGACACAAGTTCAAATTATATTTATTATTTTTGTTTAGATTATTTGTACACCTAGGCAAAGTTATTCTGTCAGATTGTGTATATATATGCATGTTTTTACCTCTGTTTAGGACATTTTGTATATTGATACAACTTTTAGGATATACTTTCATATTGCATAATGTATTATTCCTACCTCTGATCAAGATACTTATATATTGTTTACAATTTGAGGTCATTGTCCTCATTTGTTCCACATTTGTTTACAGATTATTTAATATTCTGACATGAAGTTTTAGTCTTTAAGTTATACAGGCATTAAATATTATAGGTCAATAGTTGTTCAAGTTTGTTGTATATACAGTCAGATCAATTAGGTTCTTTAGATACAAAGAGATTGTAGTCTGTCTAGATAGATGATCTTCAACCACTTCAAGGATCTAGAGAACATGGCATTTAAATAACTTAGGGTTCTGTTGACATGAGACAAGATTGCTCCTAACAGCACCAATCTATTCCGGAGAGAATGTTGAGCACCGAAGACACTCCACTCAGAGTTTTTTTTCTTCTTGGCACAATTGGCCTTTGGGCAAGGAACTGCCCATACCTCAACCACTGACAAAGTACATGGTATCCAGAAATGGAAAAGCAGGACACAAGGAAAAAGACTGTCAAATCTTGCCAAGACAGGGTAAGATGGTTTTGAAAAATTCCCTTCCTCTGAGAATGGTTCGTCAGTTATGCTAGGCCTTAGCCAAAATTGGTTGCTTCAATATTGCAAAATGAAACTTTGGGTGATTGCTCAGGTAGCTAATTGTCTCTGTCATATATTGCTTGCTTTGGAAGCTGCTTGATTGTACTTCCTGCCTGCTCAAGTAATATTATCTCCCTTCTCAGGCCTTCAATTGGGTTGAAGATTAGATAGTCGTAGTTATTGTATTCTTATGATCTAGCCAAGCCATTTCCTATACAAGACTTAGACTCCACAGAATAGAATATTTATTAAAACATTTAGCATATGTTCCTTGCTTAATATAATGTTTATGCTGGTTGTAATTCTAATTATACTTTATATCTGTTCCTAGTATATATAGTTTTGTATTGGGTTTCGAACTCTCTTATTTAAACAAAAGGGGGAGATGCTGTGGGAGCACATTCTGCTCCTTCAGCCAATAGCCTTTAAGATACCAGCCCACTTGGGTATGGTCTCTTATACTGTAAAAGCAGCTGTAAACGTGCATCCACTCTCTTGCTTCTGGCTGCTAGACTCTGTTCCTATGAGGGCAGAGGACTGTTATCTAGGACAGTGATCTGTAAGTTTTCCCCTTTAATAAATAACCATTTTATTATTCATAATTCTGAACTGCTGTGGGATTGTTTTGTGGCTTCCATCATCAACCAAGAGGTATGACAATGCAGACAGGGAAAACGTACAAAGCCTGAAGCCTACGTAAAGAGTCACAGGAAACTAAGGAATGTTGAGAGGAGAAAAAGTCTTCTCCAGGGAAGAGCACACCAACTGGTAATCCAATAGTGACGATTGGATTTCTGTATTTAAAAGTAGGAATACACACATACATGCACATGTGTGAGTGCACACACACACACACACACACACACACACACACACACACACAAATACACACAGGAAACAAAAAGTAATG
This sequence comes from Ondatra zibethicus, assembly GCA_004026605.1. Lineage (NCBI taxonomy): Eukaryota > Metazoa > Chordata > Mammalia > Rodentia > Cricetidae > Ondatra > Ondatra zibethicus. Next base: position 41,107 of record PVIU01015358.1, on the reverse strand, counting down.
AAAAAAGAAGCCATGAACTTAAAGAGAACAAGAAGGGGTACACAGAATGGTTGGAGAGAGGAAGGGAGATATGATGTAATTACAATCACAACAATATTCTTTGATTAAATTTCCAGAAATATTTAGCTACATTTCATTGATTTTATAGGAGATCATACTAATTATCACAGTGTGTGTGTTTATATGTTTGTGTGTATATGTGTTCACTATAGGAAACAGATTACTAACTGGTATGTTGACCAATCATAATAAAATATAGTGTAACAAATCTTGAAGGGCACTTCACCTTTTTTTAAATTTTTTAACAATTGGGCTAGTTCAAGGAAAGTAAATATATTCACAGAATTAAGAGCTTGCTATCCTCAGCAAAAGAAAAAGGGGAAAAAATCTATTTAGTGTATTGTAACAAATGTTACAATCTAAAATTATCATAATGTATTCCATGAATGTTAAATATGGAAGGAGAAATTAAATTTAAAAGAATAAAGTATCATCTGATTAAAAACCAAAAACTGTTAGTCTGTATATCTCTAATTTATGATTATAGACTTCAACTATCATTATTGAAAACAACCTGGGGCTGGAGAGATGGTTAAGTGGTTAAGAGCACTGGCTGCTCTTCCAGAGGTCCTGAGTTCGATTCCCAACAATCATATGGTGGCTCACAACCATCTGTAATGAGATCTGGTGCCCTCTTCTGGCACACAGGCATACATAGAGGCAAAATGTTGTATACATAATAAATAAATAAATCTAAAAAAAAAAAGAAAAAGAAAACAACTTATCTGCTGTTTAAGTAACTGGTTAGTTACAAGAAATATTTCAATTTATTTTATTTCTTAGTTTATTATTTCAGTTCACTTTCCACATGAAAAAATAGAAGATAAAGAAATAAGCATATATCTAGAATTTTAAATTGTTACAAAAATAATAAATTAGTTTTTAACACGAAGTATATTATCAATATAATTCACAACTCAAGGATGTTAATTTTTAGCATTTGTCTTAAATTAATAACCAAGTTGAACTTTCTATGAAAATTAGATCAATCATTGGAAAGTAACCCCATATATAATATTATCTATTAACTCGATCACTCTGTGGCCACTGGCTCCTGGAGATTGGCAGCTCTTTGACCTCATCCGACCTGTCGTTCTTCTTCCCTAGTTTCTCACACATGGCTATTTGCATCTATAGCTTCCTTGGAAACTGCCACGTTAGGACTTTTAATGGTTTATGAGACATTATTTCAAGACGTTTACTTTAAGTTACTATCAAAAATAAATGGTACAAATCAGGTCTGAGAATAAGAAACCCAGAATAAACATAGAGTATAATTGAACATTGGAAGAAACAACACACACAGGCTGTTTTTTCAAAGGAGTGAAACACTGGGACACCCAGTCTCTAGCTCTTCCTGAATGTCTGCATGCACCTTCCCAACCTCCTTTGTGTTCATTCTCCATAAGATAGTTTTGTTGAATTGGCAATAGAGAAAGAGAACCACGCTGTAAAGGACCTGTGACTGTCTAGACCTGATAGTGCCCTACTGCAGAGATGAACCATGACAAAAGTTACATCTTATTATCATATCTCACAAACATATGAAAGTTAAATCAATGTACAAAGGCAATAAAAAATCTTAAAACTAAAGATAATATGCTATTTCATACAAACAAAAGAAAAGGAGAGAGTCTTGTTGGCTAGAAGAACCTGGGAATCAGAAGGCAGTCAGTGAGGTAGGCAGGAGAAACAAAAAGTAGTTACCAGAAGTTACTTAATCTTCATCTTTTGGTGGCATGTTTTGAAGCAGCCTCTACATCATTCGGAGAAATTAGAAACACATTAGGAGAAACAAAAGTCAAAACTCTAGAAAGATATGTTAAGACATACAGAGAGTGGGCTACTCTAGTGTTAGACTACTACACCTTTCCTGAACAATCTTACTTCAGCAACATCATTACACAGGAGAAATCACACAGAGTAAACTCCATTGCAGAAACTCTGAAATGCGCCACTATGATGGGTAAAATCCCAGCAGAAGACTACAGAGAAAAGATATCTTGTTTAATGATGGTTTCATTTGGCTTAGCTCATCAGACTATCCTTTAGCACTGCAAACCGTCTCCCATTTACTGAGAGCCATTCCTCTACACCAGCTTAAAATCAGCAGAGATTACACAAGTACCATGTGCCATCCTAAATACGGAAAGGGGAAAAGCAAGTACAACGTGGTATTTAAACAGCTGTGCAAAGATACCGGTTAACACAAGAATCATTTTTCAGCTGAACTTCTTATGTTCCATCTTGCTAAATATAAACTAGACCATCATTAAATTAACCACTGATTTGTAGATTAAAGCACAGTGCTTCACCTGCAGATAATCTAATAAACACAATAATTTTTCAAATGCTCATAATACTGCCATAATTTGTGTTTGAGATTGTAGATAAAAAGGAAAAACCTACAGAAATTATTACACAGCTGTCATAGTCAAATAACAATTATTTGCATTATTTATAGCTTTGAGCCAGCTGAAAAATGTACATTTGTAAACACCATGGTAAGCCTTTACACCCAGCAGCTAATAACGATTGCTACAAAAACTCAGTCTTTCAGATGTAATCAAAATTTCAAATTAAATGTCCAGTCTAGTTGAGCATTCTAAATAAATTAGGTTGGACCAGTTGATAGAATGGAGGAAACATTTATGTGCAAATTAATTTTTGCTCAAAAAGATCCACATGACACCTATTGAGTAGAAGAGTTTACTTAGACTATGCTATCTCACTGATCAAAGAATCTATGCTTCTTTGTACAGACTCAGCCTCTTTTTATTCATTATATAAGAGGTTTTTATTTCCTCACACAGTAAATAAAAGCTTGTGGTTAAAATACGGCCAATCAAATATATTCAAAAGAAAACAAATATTCACTCATTAAGTCATTATACTATAGAAATTTATTGAGAGTGCAGGTTCTATGAGATTCACGAATTCTTTCCATATCATAAAATTCAACAAATAGAATTTTAAAGACTTGGCCTGCATATTTGGATCAGGAAAAGACCATGTGTCTATTTTCATTAACATTTAACTAAAATTTTGCATTTCCTTCTGATAAGAGTGTAGGTAGCAAATTACATAACCAATACATGAATGTCCTGAATACTAACACATTTATCACTATCTCCATAATTACAGTACCTGCTACACAAAATGCTAGATCTCACTATTACACGGATATGCTATATTCAGCTCCATTTCTATTTAAGCACTTTTATAACCCTGTGCATTTAATTTGTGCATTTAAAACCAATCTGAGACATATCAAAGGCTTTTATCAGGTTGCAAAAGGGGGACAGTGCACACAGAAAAAAATGAAAAGCTCTAGTTCTTAAACTAATAAATAAGGTAAAGGAAAGAGGCAGGACATTGAACCCAGCACAGGAAGCTAACTTTTGTGTGTGTTTTGGGTTTGTTCAGCTTTTCTTTTTGATGCAGGAAGCTAATTGGCCCAGATGAATGGGATGGCTCTTGTTGACTACCAACTTGACTCAGTCGGGAGTCGCCTGGGAGTCAAGCCTCCAGAAATCCCTATGAAAGGTTATTTGATAGGCTGGCCTCCAGCCATACCTGTGAGTAATTATCTTGATTAGGTAACTTACATGAAGCCTCACCTAAATATGGCAGTCCAATTCCCAAAACTTGGGTCTCAAATCCCATAAAAAAGAAGGAAGTAAGTTGATCCCAAACACCCCTCATCCTCTGCTTCCCCACTGCAGACACAATGTAGCCTGTTCCAGTCCCGAGGACTTTCCTGCCATGATGGGCTGCACCCTGCACTGTGGGCCACATTGAGCCTTTGCTGCCTCCAACTGCTTCCATTGGGTTATTTTATCATAACAACCTGGAAAGTAACTGATACAATGAACCAATCAGATAAGCATTGCTTTAGAGACCTCCCTTGCCCACCCTTAACTAGTTCTAAAAATTTTTGGGGGTCTAGAGTCATTTTAGGGACAGTGGAAAACTGTGAAATGTTACAGAGTAGATACGATAGAGTAGACTTCACATAGCACTAACAGAATGCTACTTTCTTGGCCAATGAATGCAATCATTTTCCTTCAGCCCTTGGCTCAGTGATACAGAATTTACCAGGTCAGTAGCTTAGGAGGTAACAGGAGACAGCAGGATAACAGACTCCAGGAAAAGACTGCATTTTCTTGAAGAATTGCAACTATCATCACAATCTGATTAGGTTTTCTTTTATTGTTTCCAAGGTTTATCTATCTATCTATCTATCTATCTATCTATCTATCGAGCATAATCTATCTATTTATTTATTTATTTATCTACTGAGTATAATCCAATTAGATGAATCACATAAATCTGCTGGAAATTTTCTCAAAGATTCTATGATGGACCTCTAAACTCCTGTAACAATTCCAGAACTTTCTGCTTGATGTCTGCTATCATAATACTTCTCATTATGCAGCTCAAAAAGCCTACATAATTCTGTCAACTATAGATGTCTAGTCAAAATAAAAAAAAAAACATTGAAGAGCTGCAGCAATGGCGATAAATCAGATGCACCGACTTTCTACAACTGTACTAAAAGAAGTTAAAAGGCAAGGCAGAAGAGCAACTATCATCACAATCTGATTAGGTTTTCTTTTATTGTTTCCAAGGTTTATCTATCTATCTATCTATCTATCGAGCATAATCTATCTATTTATTTATTTATTTATCTACTGAGTATAATGAGAGTAGAGAACCAAGAGGAGGGAAGGGGTGGCGGGTAGAGATTTGGTTACTGTAAGTTCCCTCTGGCCAATAATAATGTTTTGGGTTAGTATTAACTAAGGGCCATGCCGCATCATCTTCTTGGACACAAAGAACTTTTTTCTTGATGTCCACAGTTGGTAGAGTTCCCAGTGGAGACAACCTGAAGGATGGTATTTGATATGTATTTGAAGAAACAGTGATGGGCTCATCCTCAAACGGCTACAAATCCTCCTAGCCTTTGCGTTTCTTCTAAGAGGTCTAGGTTTGTAAACTGGCTGAGACTTAGAAATTGAGAGCAAGGTCAGAGCATTCTGTTAGAGTTAAGGCGGGGACTGGGTTTCTGTTCACAATGCTTTTGAATCTTGGGTGGATGGAGTGCGTTTCAATGACTGACTAACTACTAGGATGGTTACAAGACGACATCACAGCGTTCCAATGTCCCTCAGCTCTTCCATCCTCCACAGTCACTCCCTACCATGCCTGAAATGGCTACATGGGGATGGAAACCAATTCAACTGCCTAGATTACATCATTCCTGGGAAATCGGAGTATCTTGCAGCACTGACACCTAACACCAGACCCAGGGTAATTAGAATAAGATAGAATAAGACTACAGTTTCCCCTTCGCCAGTGCAGGGAGGGAAATACTTTGAGGCAACACAGAATAGGCCACTACAGAACTCCTAGCTCAGTAAGACTTCAGACATTTTCTTTGTAAGGTTAAAGTACTGCAAGATAAAACAATCTTCAAGATGGTAAAAAGAGAGGAGGAGGGGCTAGCTGTGCAATAAAGAACCGGGCAAACTGCAATGTAGAAAAGCAGGGCTGGAAGCTCACAGAATGTTACCATAGTTGTTTCCATTTTTGTGGTCTTTATGTCTTCAATGCTTGACTTTCATAGAAAAAAGTCATAGGTCTGTAAATTCAACGTGTACTCTGGGCCTATAACTTCCAGGCTTTCCTTGTAGGTCTGGTGTTCAGCAATGCTACAGCCAATGCTACAGCCAATTCTACAGCCAATGCTACAACCAATGCTACAGCCAGTTCTACAGTCAATGCTACAGTAACTGATACAGCCAATGCTACAGCCAATGCTACAGTCACTGATACAGCCAATGCTATAGCCAATGCTACAACACTAACATTTCAAGCTTTCATGGACACCAGGAAACTCTGTGTTTCCCAAGCCATCACTGAACCAAGAGATTACTTCCTTGTTTCTCTCTGCAAACTCCAAACCGGCTTACCCATCCCAGAGTCCTACACCAATCACCACAGCAGGCAATCACAAACTCTGGTTGATTCCTATATGTGATAGTCTGAATGCAACTGGCCAAGACAGGGAGTGGCGCTGTTAGGAGGTATAGCTTTGTTGGAGGAAGTGTGTCACTGCGGGGCAGGTTTTGCTTAAGCTTTGCATGGTGTGACTCTCAGGTGACTTCCTCAGAGATAAAAGATTCTCAGCTACTACTCCAGCACCATGTAGACCTGCATGCTGTCATGCCCCCACCACGATGATAATGAACTGAACCACTGAAAGACTTGCCATGGTCATGGTGTCTCTTCACAGCAATAAAAACCCTAGTTACGATACCTTAGCTTGATTTTTCAGTAAGATATAGTAAAGTAACTCTGCTTCACCCACACACTTCGACACTTCCTCACTGGTAGTGGGATCCTACAGTATTTAATTCCAACCAAATCAGATAAACAATCTAAACTTTTCAGGTTTGAAGTTCTGTTCCACAGGACTTGGGCACTGCCACTCAGGGAAGAAAAAAATGACTCTAGAGATTTCTAACAGAAAACTCAATACAGGAAACTGACTATACATTTATGAAGGACGTTAGGAAGAGATAAACCTGCAGATATGGAACAAAAACTGGGTAGTCAACCAAAGCCCAAGCACCACCGTGTTATTCTGACACACAGCCAATCACTGCTGACCTCCTGAAAGCATCAACACAGCCACCATTGTTGGTCCACAGAGCCAACACTGCCCAGTCTCTGAAGTAATGCTTCTGACTTTCATGAAGCCATCACCAACAGCCTAAAGAAAATATAGAGATCTACGAACTATAAGTGAAAAAGATGCCTAATGAAAATATTTTTAATTATTTTAATTTTTATGTAGAAGACCTTTTGTGTCTACTTGCATATTTTGTCATTATTTGTCTTTACAAAAAGTCTACCTTCTTATTAACATTTCATTTATTTTATCATTTAAATTCTGCACATAATATGTCAAATTGACACATACTGACTAGAAGAACTAGAAGTTGCCTAAAATAGACTAAGAGAAATGTCTGAGAGGTGTAAAGCAAACACCGCATCTACGAAAATGAGGAATCAATGGGCCGCTTTAAAGATGGCCTCCCCTAGAACAGCACGGACCTTGTTATGATGAAGGCAATCTCCTGTGACACCATCACAGTGCACAGGCAGCCACAAGAGAGGCTCTCTTCAAGGATAATCAGTATTTTATTTGAAAAAAAAATTTCCCTCATTGAGATATAAAATATGGGGCAACTAGAGAGAAGTTAAAGAACAGAACAAGAAATAAAAAAAAAAGATTGTGACAGGCAGTGGTGTTCCCTTAGCGTCTCACGGATGCGTTCATTGCTCCACTTGAAGAGTATTGCTACTGAAAATGTATCTGAATTCTCCATTAGCTTGCAAGGCCCTAGCATAAAGGCCTCTTTCTCAACCAGAAAAAAGAAGAGTATAACAGGTAAGAACCACACAGGAATGAAGAGGATCAGCACAGCCTGGGAAGAGTAGAAGAGCGGGGCTCACACTGTCCTTGAAGAATGGGAAAGGATCTGAAAATCAGAATAGAATTTCAGGTGACGCTAACAGTCACCAGACGGGTATAGAGACAGAGAGTTGGATGTGTTCAAAGCACAAACTGGCATCCCTGGACAGCTGATCAAAGCCTCCTCAACAAAGAGGTGATAGGCGGAGAAGTACTGAGAGGAGAGGTTCTAAAGGCAGGAATATATTTCACTGGATCCACAGTCAAAAAATAAAACTCTCTATTATGATCAAAATGTATGGAGATAGATAAAAAGATGCTGGGGACAGCCTGTCTGTCACTGATTCTGCTAGGCTAGAGTGTCTGTTTTATTCTTCAATTGCATAAGAACAACTTTAAATGCTTAAACTCCACACATTAGTAATCATATTTCTGAAGTTTGCAAATTTAATATTTCATTACCTCCCTCAAATCAGTCTAAATCTAATCAAGCTTGGAAAGCACCAGAAAAAGCTGAATGGATCATTATAAATTCTACATATTCTCAAAATTTGCTCTTATTTTCAAGAAAAACAGTTAAGTAGGCAGTTATATTTTTTAAAATCTTCACTTTTCTTGTCTTTTTATACATACAAATTATGTTAAATAAGTATTAAGAGAACAAAACATTCACTCATGATGGAACCCTTATCCTCATCCAAGCCATGCGTATTAGAAAAGTAGAAACCATGCATCTATTATATTTTCCAGAACAGGCCAAATCCAGAGCTAGAGTATAAGAAGGGTAAAAATGCCAGGAGAGAGCCCCTTAAGGGGGCTAAAATGTCAATGTACCCGAAATACTTAATTCCATCCACAAGACAAAGGGCATCCCTTCCCCCAAATGTGTAACCTCTGCTGTGGGGAGGTTTACGAAGGTTACCAGAAGGCCTGAACACACAGATAATTTAACTTGAATATGGGGTGGGTCATTTACTCTGGTAGAAATTGGATTGCATATTCATTCTGAAAGCAGTTTGCAAGAAACAGAAAGATCAGCCCAGTAAGTAGCCAGAAGCCATCCATTCCCACACTGACTCTTCACAGCAATTACCTTAAAGCTGATTCTCACAGATAACCAAAGAAGAATAAGTATCTCCCATCATCATGATAATCTGAAACTCACAATTCGGCTTCATAGAAGACTATCTAGGACTGGGATAATCTGAGCAAGGGTTACCCATGTCTGCAGTGAGGCAAGATAAAGGGTTGGCTGTTTACATGTTGAGACTTTCTGAAGACTCCTTTGTATTCATGTCATACTCCAGGAAGCCCTGAGTGCATTCTTTTAGCATTCTCACATCATCCAAAGGGCTCTCAGGCAGCACTTGAGCCGTGACCCTGATGCTTCACAGCTTAAAGATTCTTAAGCCCTCAAGGGCACTAAGGACCACCTCCAACAAGGACTAACACGCTACATACGGCAAACGTCTGTGACACACTCCAAGTGGGATGCAATGTTCATTCCAGAGCAGTGAAAAATTCAGAACAGACCCAAGCTACACAGCTTGTGGTGTGACGGCTCAGGTTGGAGTAGGTGGAAGAAGCTGAGTCAGCAAAGAATAGCATCAACAGAGGAGCAGCCGGTCTCGTCACGCACCTACCCGTAGATTTAAATAGTCATCCCACAAGAAAAGGAAAAGCCATTTCACCAGGAAAGAATATATTCTACAGGGATGAGTGCTATGCTAGGAAAGAGAAAGTTTCATTTCTAATTTAGCAATTTAGAAATTTTATTTTCTTAGAATGCTAAGACAGCATATAAGGGAAAAAATAAATAGAACAAAGGAAGACCAGGATGCTCTTTTAAATAGACTCCAGAGTGTATTTTAATGCAATACCCAAAGCTTATTAGAGGATAATTAATGACTAAGATTCCAGATGCTATATCTATAAGAGCTGATACTACAAAGGTATTTCTATTTTTCTCCTATATTTTTAAACGTCACTACAATTCATTTGAGTCTCTTCCCCCACTGTTAACTATCCATTGTACATTTCAATGCAAAAATGGTTTTGAATAAATGCCTTTATCCACAGACCACCAAGCTAGAAAGCCATTTATTTAAAGGAGAAGACAAATCATAGCCCACGTGAGGAAATCACACCAGGACTCCACCCTGTTGGCTGTCAAAGAACAACTGGCTAAGCTGTCACTCTGGACAACAACTAGTTTGACGTGATGGCAGCGTGCCCTTCTCTCCTGGCTCGGACCTAAGGAGTCACCCATGCTCCCTGCAGGCGCAGTCCAAACTCTTGCCACATCACCAGCTTCTTCATCTTTCTCCAATGCCCTGAGCACATAAGTCCACGTCACTACCAAGTTCCCTTCATCGTCCTCTGTTCCCGGAGTCACACAATCAGGCTCTGGGACACAGCAACCGTCCTTACACCTCTTGTGGACTCCAGTGCTCTTAATAGTGTAGTAGGTTTTCTACAACCTGACTTGCTTTTACATGTTTATAATCTTATTTAGCATCCCTACCTTTCTACTTGAAAATGCGAAACTACTTGAAATTTTTCCCCTTCCATAGCTTTTCACTGCTTCTCCCACAGAAGGGGAGTTCAGGTGTCATCTCAAGGGAACACTGTCAGACCTCCAGTTTGGCCAGTGGCTCATCTCTGAACCCTTAAGACATTCTGGGCTAACAGACACTATACCATATCATGTTATTGAGGATTTTTTTGTCCCCTTCCCAATCACAAAATCTTTACATCTTGAAACAACCCCTTCCATATTTTTATCTTTTAGCAAAGCAGCTGAAATAAATACAACCTTCAGCAAATGTCTGCTGAATAAACAAACAATGCAAAGATAAGTGTAAGCACATTCAAAACCCACACATCTGTATGACAAAAAGCCAACAAAATGTATATAGGAGCTATGAACTAAGTACCCTCAAGGTGAGCCCAAAGAAGCAGTAACTACTAAGAAGTTGTCAGAAATTCTGTGGGCCTGCTGGAAGGCAGCAACATCTACCGAGGGAAACACTACAGAATCATCTTGGCCTTTCTACTTGCCTTGATACAAATGAGCCGCAGATGGATGCCGGGAGTTTACACCAGCACCCAACCAGTGCAGTGCCGGCAGAACACAACTCTACAAAAGAGGAAAACATGTTACACGAAACCCTGCTTCCTTACACAACAGTTGCAGTTGCCCCATTCGTTAAATAAAGGGCAACGATTTAAGCAAACATCTTCACTCCGTTTGGTTTTCTAGGAAGCATGAGCGTGCTCAGGAAATTTCAGATAGGAGATACCCATTTGTTTTCCTCAGTAAAATGCAAACCTCAAAAACTACAGAAACCTTTCTTTCTGCATTAGTGATTACTGTAGTTGAGATTCTTGTGTGTCTATAATACATCAAGGAGTGAACAAGGAGTTCTTTTTAAAGGAGCATTTACAATGGAAAATTAAAACTGTGTTCAGTAATACAAAGCTTTGGAGTTAACTGTAACTGTGTCCATAGTCTCTACATCCTTAGATTCCTGAATGTAGACATTGAAATGGGGATTCAATTTAAGCACTCTCTTTCCAAAGCTTAAAATGAGGAGAAGCTATGTAATTCGTGCTTAATTAAAAGGTGCAGAACTATAGAGTGATTATTACAGAAACATTCAACATGTCCTTTTAAAGGTGTGTGAAATGCTTGGCTTACTTTCATCCCTGCCTTTGTGACTAAGCCATGTAAATTAAAATACCCTGAGTTATAATATAAATCTTTCAACCTAAATCTGAACTAGAATGTGGTCTTTGTCATCACAGTTAAAGTATATTCCTTCAATTTTGAATTTTCATAATTTCTACAGCATATAGAAAGTAATGTAAGCTAATAGTTTCTGATATGTATAGTCCTGACTGCACAATTAGCCACTGTGAGTCTAGGGCTTGACATCTGTTTAACTATTAAAAAATAAAAGACAGTCTTATAAACCTCTTGATGCCTAAACCTTAGTACACGAACACGGCAAAGATCATATTGTGAGTGAGGCTTTGTTGACATGGAACTGCCGCATTGGCTAAGGCGGGATTTTAGTTCACATAGCAAGAACGCACTGAAACTTATCTCCAATTTACCTTGGGCAGGCAGACACATGACCAGCTTCTCCAACAAATCAATGCAGTGCAAAAGCAGGAAAAAAAATAACATACGACTTTTGAGTTAGGTACTCAAATTTGAATCAAATAGAGAATAATCTCCATCTCTCTCTCTCTCTCTCTCTCTCTCTCTCTCTCTCACACACACACACACACACACACACACTGGGGCTCTTTAAGTCCAGAGGTAGCAGAAACTGTACAAAACAATTAGGACTATGTTAAAATACTGAAGATAGCACACTGACAGTGATAATAAATAGTGATATATGCTGCTGATGCTCATTTTCACAACAAAAAACCAAAGCAGCCTCAACAATCAATGATATTTTAAATGAAGAAAAAATTGCTCACCTGAAAATTTACAAGCAAATTACTATACAGCAAACATTTCTGGTCATAGCAAAAGGTCTTCTCAAAAAAAATTCTACAGAATAAAATTCTAACATGAGCAATTTTATAGAAACAAATAAAGCAAGGCATGGTGGAATGTGATTCTAATTCCAGAACCTGGGAGACAGAGGCAAGAGGATGGTGGTTTGAGACTAGTATAGGCTACATATTATGTTCCAGGATAATCACACTATAAAGGAAAATGTCATTGCAAAAAATGAAACAAATTAAAATATTTAAAAAAAAGAAATGAAAGAACTGAAACATTCAATCAAAAAAGTCTACAAAAACAGAAAGAAATTAATAGGAAAAATAGAAAGAATAAATAACCTGGTTCTGGGAAACACTCAGCAAAATGAAGCACTTGCTGATGTCCATGTGAAGAAGTAAGGAGAGCAGGGAGCTCCAAAGCAGAGGAAAACTTCCAGGAAAAACAGTAAGAAACCCGCAAGAACAGGAGCAGAGCTTCCAGGAAATACAGTAGGAAACCCGCAAGAACAGGAGCAGAGCTTCCAGGAAATACAGTAGGAAACCGCGAGAACAGGAGCAGAGCTTCCGGGAAAAACAGTAGGAAACCGCGAGAATAGGAGGAGAGCTTCCGGGAAAAACAGTAGGAAACCCGCGAGAACAGGAGCAGAGCTTCCGGGAAATACAGTAGGAAACCTGCGAGAACAGGAGCAGAGCTTCCGGGAAATACAGTAGGAAACCGCGAGAATAGGAGGAGAGCTTCTGGGAAATACAGTAGGAAACCGCGAGAATAGGAGGAGAGCTTCCGGGAAATACAGTAGGAAACCTGCGAGAATAGGAGGAAAAGAGAAGACAAACAGAAGGAGAACGTAAACTGCTGGCAAACAAAATCAAATTATAGATGAAATAAAAGTTCATTTAACCAAACTGACCTGTGGGAACCAGACTTCTACTGAGGAAATACCCTTAAAAACAAACAAAACCAGCTCAACCATGAGAGGCAGTTCTTTTTGAGTATTCCCTTAAAATAAAACAAGTCACCTAAAAGGACATAAATCTCAAACCTGAAGACACGTCAGTGAAAGGCTCTAAGCATTTGGAAAGTAGGTTGTAGATCAGGATAACAAAACTCATCTGATGCTAGGTGTAACTTTGATTTATATGTAATTTCCTTAAATGAAACAGTCTTTACATATTTATTTAAAAAGCAGAAGCAATCATTTTCAGCAGCTAAAAAAACCAAACTTTTCCAAATATCTTTTAATTTATAGTGTGTGTGTGTGTGTGTATGTGTGTGTGTGTGTGTGTGTGTGTGTGTGTAACAGGAGGAGCAGGCTGCTTGTCATCTAGGCCACCCGGCTATCTTACACCCGAAATAATCATATAGAAACTGTATTCATTTAAACACTGCCTGGCCCATTAGCTCTAACTTCTTATTGGCTAATTCTTACATCTTAATTTAACCCATTTTTATTAATCTGTGTATTGCCATGTGGCTTGCCACTGGCAAGATTCTAACCAGTGTCTCTCTCAGGCAGAAGATCCATGGCATCTCTCACTCTCCCCTTCTTCCCAGCATTCAGTTCTGTCTTCCCGCCTACCTAAGTTCTGTCCTATCAACTAGGCTGAAGCAGTTTATTCATTATCCAATGAAAGCAACACATAAACTCCTACACCATGTGTTTGTGTGTGTGCGTGTGTGTGTGTGTGTGTGTGTGTGAGAGAGAGAGAGAGAGATAGAGAGAGAAAGAGAGAGAGAGAGAGAGAGAGAGAGAGAGAGAGAGAGAGAGAGAGAGAGAAAGACAGATCAACAAAGGCTGGAATGAAACTCCAAAGACTAGTCACTTCCAGTGTGTGCTTTCTGTACCAAGAATGGGCTGCAGCAACTGCTGGGCATTAGGTTGCTTTCGGTCTGTCATTCTTTTAAATCCTACATGACTAGGATAAGTCTATCATATCCATAAATACATTAGCTGAAATTAATATGCAAATCGTGCCTGTGTGGGAGTCACTTCATTAATTTCAGTTCACAGAGATGACTGTGCTATGCTTAAGAATTTTGCATATGCCATGCCAGAGCAAATACAATGGTTACCCCATATTGTTTTACTAGCACAAAACCCAGAATAGGTGAGTCAACAGGAAAGAAACTTACCTAAGGTTATAGTGACAATAATTTCCATAAGCTTGTATTTGTTATTTAACCAAGATAGCTTGCTTAAACTTTTTTTCCCATTTTTACTTTTAAAATCGTACTGGATAACAATGGAGACCTCAGAATATGGAAAAAATATATATTAAGGAAACTTCTGAAAGTCTTGTATCTAAAAGTTATGACTATTAATTGCTAACATTTTGGTATATTTTAATTCAATTTTATTACATATAGATATCAATCATTACTGAAAACATGAAAGAACAAATTACTCAATCTACTTACTGTATGTGTTATACTACAGGTGTTTTAGGATGCCAGTATGTGCATTTTTGAGTGTACACTTTGATAATCAGATGTACCTGCCAACACACATTTGGTCATTCTATTGTGTTTTATGCTTCAGGATTTTTCTGAATGTTTATCATTTTAAGCCATTCTCTAATAAAATCGTTCATGTAATTAGACATGTACAGCTCTCTGATATTTTCTTTAAAATTTCTGGCAGCAGAAATACTAAATCAAAAGATATTATATACCTTAATATTAACTATGTACCTTCATCAAAGATTGAAGCATTTTTATATGTCTGCATGAGTCAGACTTCTATTCCCTCATGCCTAGGATCATATTCCATATTATTTTTAGTACTGTCAATGTGGTAGATCAAAATGCTTCTCATAGTTCATTCATCTGCATTTCTGTATTGGAGAGGTTCAACCCTCATGAAATTTTACTATAGCAATAATCTTCTGGAGTTTAATTTAAACTGTGATGTAGTTTAGTGCCACACCCACAGCAGTGTGGCCTGTGTGACAAAGATGCCTCTGGTCCGGAAGACACAGGCTCGGGGGTTCGTGCCATTTGCAGATAGGCCTCTGGCAGTTCCTTAGCAATCAGCTCAGGTCATGAACTTGAACTCAAGATTATATACTCACCACTGTCATAGATGGTTAGCTGCCTCTGCTGTTCTTTCCTATTTCCTGATAATGTTCTTTGCTATACTTAGCCAAAACGTATAATTTTACCAGAGAACCCCTTGATGTTCCTGGAATTGATAATTCTGATAATGATACTAATACAGTGCTCAAGATGCCTCCAGTGTTTCAAGCCCTTGTGCAAATACTGGGGGATATTATGGATGAGTTACAGCAGCAGGAACTTTTCCTAAATAGGATTGATGATTTGGGGGAAACATAGGTTAAGATCCAGATGTTGTTAGGAAACCCCCATTCTGGGAATAAAGAAATTAGAAAAAATCCCTTGCAAGATTGGGCATTCTAACAAGTAAGGCTCATGGGTTAATAAAGCGTAGGATCAGGGATATATGGTGGGAACTACCCAGGAGTACAACTGAGTCACCAGATGACCCCATTCCATACACAGGAAGACATGAGGATGATAGTCATAAGTATATGATATTTGAGGGACAAAAGCAGAATTATTTAGCTCTACCATTTATGGATAGGCTTGCTAGATCCCAACCCCCATGGTGTTTGCTACATGAGAAAGTACAAAGAAGTATATTGCAGCAGGTGCAGAGAACTGATTAGGCATATTTGATCACTAGAGGAGATAAAGAAAGGGTAAGAAAGAAGAAGGGCCATGATAGCAAATACGAGACAGAAACTTTCTATTCTTGGATAAGATGAAACCACTTGTCTGAAGTTTATGTTCCCAAGGACAAGAGTTCCCCTTCTAAGGACGTGTTATGTCTAACACCTGTTCCTGATAATATGCTTTTCTTAAAAATTGCTGATGTGACTAAAAGAAGCTTTCATGCTGTGCCAGGTAATGATGCATGACCTTCTGGTTTGTCCTTTGTTTGAATACTATATAATGACAACATGAATTCAGTAAAAATGCAGCAGATTCAAACCACTCCCTTGTGTGTTGTGTCTGTCTGTCATTTGCCTAACTTGTGCCTTCCTGGTACCAAGGCCCTGATTTTCCCATGTCTGAGGGGCTCCCCTGAGCCGGTCCGTGGCAGTTTAGCCTGTAACTGAATGGTGAGCAAGAATGATATTTAGAATTTATCATCACTTAAGTCACATACAATAAAACATGCTTACATGGTTCACTGTACTGCTTTTAAGTCATTTTTTCTAAAATCCCCTAAACAAATCAGAGTACATTTCTCCTCCCCTCGCTTGTCATTATTTAGGGGTCCATAAAGAATAACAAAATTACACAGAATAGCTTTAAAATACTGTAAACATCTTGAAAGCAATTAGTTGATTATTTCAATAAAAACATAAGTCATCCACATGTGACAATGCGACTGGAGAGAACTTAAATACTTAATAAATCTGATAAAAGGCTGTTTCCCTAGCACTCAGAAAAATTATGAAGACAAAGACCAAATTTAAGACAGACCTATATCAAATATCAATGCCACGATATTTTCAAAATTCATACACACCACATCTCTAACTGCAAGCCCGAAAGTAGCTCAGCTCTCACTGTCTCATAATGAACCAATTTTGAAATCCTCTTCAGTGGCCGACAATATATTCTCCACTGAGATCTAAACTCTTTATAATGTATTACATCTGTATTTATTTCTTGTTCATGTGAGCATGTAATGAATGCATGAGGAGGTCAGAAGACAACCTGCAGGAATTGGTTCTGTCCTTCTCCCATATGGATCCCAGAGAAGGAATTCAGGTCATCAGAATTGATGGCAAGTGTTTTCACCCACTGAGCCATTTTACCAGCCCAATATTCAAATTTTATATACATATTTCATGAAAAAGACTTAGAGGTGGACCAGTGATGTCTGAGGAGGTACTTGAATTACTTGGTCATCAGGAACTGTGATCAAAATAAAAAGAAGACCCCTTCATATTTATTACAATAGCTCTATGTGTGTGTGCGAACATTTGTGAGTGTGTATGTGACTGTGTGTGAGCGTGTGCATGACGTGTGTGAGCATGTGTGTGTGAGAGCGTGTGTGTGACATGTATGTCAGCATGCGTGGGTGACGTGTGTGCATATGTGTGTGAGTGTGTATGTGAGTGTGTAAGTGTGCAAGATATGTGTGTGTGAGTGTGACGTGTATGTGTGTTGTCAAGGTTTTGAACAAATGTAACATTTGTGCACTGTTGGTGGGAGTGTAAAATGATGGGACAGCTACAGAGACAGTACAAAATTTCCTGAGAAAGCTATTTTTAAAAGAATTACCATTTGTGGTAACAATGTCATTTCTAGATAGTTGTCCAGAATAACTGAATGAGATGCATAATTAACTTTTCATATACATATTCATTGAATGATTACTCATAAAAGCAAATATATAGAACCAACTTAAAATGTCCATCAGTAGATGAATGAATAAAGAAAATGTGGTAAATAAATACGCACAAATATTATTTAACTCTAAAATAAAAGAAAATCCTACCACATGCCACTATATGGATGAACCTAGAAGATACTGTGCTAAATGAAAGGAGAAGCCAAGCACAGAAATAATGATGATTCATGAGTCCTCTGATAGCAGCCACTGAATGCACTCAAGTCACAGAGCAGAAAGTAGAATGGCGATTGCCATATCCTGGGGAGAAGGAGACATGTGTAACTGTACAGCTGACAGAACACTAGAGAGTCTGGTGAGCTGAGGTGCATTGCTGAGCTGATCGTGACACACTGTAGCCCACACCTAAAATCTGTTCCGGAGTACAGGAAGGATGTTGGAGAAATAGTCTACGAAGTAATCGATTTCATTTTCAATCTAAAAAATAAATTCGCATTTCTTGAAAGTTAAGCAGTGGGGTGGTTTGAATGAGAATGGCCCCATAGGCTCCCAGGGTGGCACTATTGATAGGTGTGGTATTGCTGGAGGAAGTGTATCACTGGGGCAGGCTTTGAGGTCTCAGTAGCGCAAGCCCGGCCTAATGTGCCACTGCCTATTTCTCCTGCCTATGGACCCAGACATAGAACTCTCCGCTCCTCGTCCAGCGCCACGTCTGCCTGCTGCAGGCTTCCACCATGGCGATAACGGACTGAAAGGCAGCAGCAACTAAATGTTTTCTTTACAAGAGTTGCCGTGATCATGGTGTCGGTGTCTCCTCACAGCAATTGAAACCTAATAAGACAAGTAGCAGCAATCAAGGGGCAAAGTCCAAAGAGTAGTGCTAAGGGGTAAAGGGACATAGGCGAGGGGCTGGACAGAGCAGCAGGGCGACGGTGAGAGCCAAGCAAGGGCTTGGCACCTGTGCGCTGTGAGAACACCCACAATTGACTGTTTTCCGAGAGAGAACATCAACTAGAAGAGATTCACTTGTCTTCCCCATCACAGCCAGAAAGCATTGGATTTTAATTAAAAGACCTCTAAGGCACTGTTAAATAAAGCCTTGCAAACCTTGGTCCTGACACTGGCAAAGGAGGGTGAAACCTAAGTGATAAGACCTTTGGGAGAAAACTAAAGACTACATAGTTTTATGTTAAGACAGAATTATTGTTAATCTTCTTAATGGTGAAAACAAAGTCAACCTCATAGGGGATAATGTTCCTGTACATTACTGTAACTATGAACATTTAACTTAACAGTGATGCAATGGCAGTAATACTAAGTTATATGCAGACAACTACATATCATCACCTAAATTAAATAATTTAGGAAGATTTAGAAAGTCAATCCTGTACACCAAAGCCGATAAAGCAACACTTGTCCCTAACCTTTCTCATGGGCTAACTGGTTATAAACAATGGCTAATTCACAAGAATTTTAGTTACTTGAAACTTGAACTTTACATACCAATTTAATTTGCTTCAAGCATTCAACACAGTATTCTTTATAATTTATTCATTTTGAAAATACTGGAGATGCTGTGCCTCACTGCCAGCAGGATTGACCAACCAACCTTTCGACACTGTGACTTAATCCAGTCATCTACAAAGTTCATGCTTAACAGATGCACAGAGATACCAAAAAAACCACAAAAATGCCTTAGGTACATTGATGATGCTCTGTGGGCCACATTCAGGTACATGTGGGCTTGTGGTGGGCTGCAGGTTGACAGATATATGGGGCTGAGGAAGAGGCTCAGTGGGAAAGTGCCTGGCTAATTTATAATAGATTCTGAGTTCAACTACCCACTGTGCAACATTTTAAAATAACAATCCATATCTGTAAACTAACAGATAACAATGACTGATCAGGGAAACAGAGGTAGAGAACCAACATTGCATCAGCTACCAAAGTTCCTTTAATTCCTTAATAGAAAATAAAAGGGAATAATAGGAATATTCAAAAAACATTAATATAACTCCTGAAGAAACAACATGAAATAGCATTTCACAAAATTAAATTATGTTGTGGTGCATAGGAATTTAAAAATGCCAAAACTTCGTCTTGAGAGAAAATTAGCAGCAAACTTGCTCTTTTTCAACACTCCACAGTTATATAGCAATACATCGAGTATCACTTCATCATTTAGCAAAATGAGAGCTGTCACCCAGGCACTTTGATTCTAGCAAAGGTCAATGTACTACACATAGCACAAATGGACATCAGTGCAATGAAATACATTGTAACGTATTCTGAGTTGGTATGTTCAGCATTTTATATATGGTGGTTTTTAAGGAGCCATCATCTAAGCACAACTAATATAATGAAGAAATATGACTAATATAATTCTTAAAATTTATGGGAAATAAAGTATTAACCCAATTGAAGGCTCCACGTAACCTGCTTTGGAAGGGTCTTCACTCAACGCACACATTCAAGATGCACATGAATCTGTCACTGGGACCAAATGACTTCCGTGCCTGCACTAGGGTCACTTCACAGCCTGCTGCCTGTCTCCAGTACATCGGCACCTGAATGGCACCATGGATGACTGCCATCCATCCCTCTACTTCATTTCACTCCAGAAAACTGGGACCTCTCAGCAGCATTTGACACTTCGTAAATACAGGAGTAAACAAACCAAACAAACACAGGAAAATTTACAAACATGTTGCTTCTAAATGAAAAAAAAAAACATTTCAAACAGATTTCAGAGGCAAATTAGAAGCAAGAAAATAAGCCCACTGTGTTTTATTAATTTGAATGTTTATGTTTTATCCTCAGGGCATGGTTTAGCCACATGAGTGGAGAGGCAGAGAGAGAACCACTAGTTGCTTGAGTTAACAAATGAGTACTCCAAACATGGAGAATATTAGAATTTTGGACTTTAAAAGATTGTTCATAATTTTTCAAAGACTTTTTGGTTTCATTGTCATAATGGTTTATCTACACCGCTCATCACCTGGTTGGAGCGGATGATAAAATAACAAGCATATGGCACCTGTTAATAAACCACATTTCTCCAGATTTTTGGTCATTAGGTTGGAAAAAAGAAAAGGTAACTTCAGAGGCCACTTGCAGCCACTAGATCATAATAGACTAATGAAAGTGCCACAGCCTAATTTTCCTCAGGTCCATGTGGCTCGTTGAGGAGTGCCATCGGAATCTATCTCCCAGGGAGCCCTCCACAAGCTCGTAAAACTTATTCTGAAAATTGTACATGCGGCCAGAGTTCTTTCCAACTCAGCTGCAGGTTACAAAGGAACAGTAAAGATGTTTCAAAATTGATATAATTCAGGAAACATAATTTAAAGAGTATTACTGCAATTATGACAGGCTATTGTGAAATCCACAACAGCTAGAATGGGGCTCTCAGAATAATAATCAGAAAAGCAAGTATGTGGTTATGCAGTTTTCCCTAGTTGGACAGTACCTGTCCCTCTTGGCTCCTTATTGGTACAGCAATTATTTTAGGGACCACGGCTTCTAAAAGCATTGCAGAGGTCAATGGGAAGGGGTTTTGGATTAGTAATCCCCAAGAAAGCCGGACTCAGACTGAGTTCCCTAACTGCTGCATCCTAAGGTCACCAGTGGATACAGGGCCCAGCAAATGTGCATGCACATGGGTGGGAAGTTCAGAATGCAGAAGGGCAAGAGAGAGAGGCTAGCTTGCATCTGTATATCTGGGGAAGCGATGCGGATAATTACTTGATACTAAACAGCAGAGTAACTGCCGCAGCATATCCAAATGCAACTGTTCCACAGGAAACTTGAGCGTGCCCTTCGACTTACTAGCCATACATAGCTGTCACAGACATAGCAGTCAACGATGCATCAATCTTAGAAGGAAGATCACTGTATTGTTATTTAGCTCCAGAAAACACACAAAGACACCATTAATAAGAGAGAAACGAAAGTCATTTTAACTTTATATTAATAAGGCCTTGGTAAGATTTCAGAAGCCCTTCTCTGCCAAGATGCTCAAACCGTGTCTTAGAAAGTCTACAGAGAGTTAGACATCATCTCATCTTTTGTGATGCTGTCATGCAAGTCACATGTATCAGAATCTGGATTTCATTAATAAGCAAAGTAGGAGACATTTATGTTATGTTCCTGCAGCATGTCATTTGACAAGTACACACTGACAGAGTGGACTTGTGGCTTCCAAAGCAATGGCTGACATACAATTCCCAAACCTTTCCAATAATATTTCCGGGGAATAAAGCCGCAAGAGAACAACTCAACATGACTGGAAGACGGAGCTTTAAAAGAAACATTAAAACCACTACTTGCCTTACAAACACCTATCACAGCCTTCCAGGAGACCAAGAGAGTTCAAGAGAAACATCCCCAAAGAAAGACGGTAACAGTGTGTCCCAACATAGTCTAAAACTGCTTCTAGAAAAAGAAGGTTGACCCTGTCCGTGGGCCACTATAGAATACGAGGTTAAATCTGAAGACTGGCGGCAGAGAAGCGACTGGAAAGGCCTGGCCAGAAAACACCACGTTGGGGAGAAACAAGTCAGAATAAGAAGAGAAATTGTTTTTTAATTTTTTATTTTTTGAATTAAAATATAATTCCCTCATTTTCCCCTCATTCTTTTCTTCTCTCCAACTCCTCCATCTTGCCCACCCCCACCTCCAAAGCTAGGCAGTATTGGGCCTGGTTAGTACTTGGATGGAAGGAGAATTTCTTTAGAAACTATACATTAGAAACATAAAGAAAGAGAGACATTAAGAAGATGTAGGAGAGAAAGAACTTAAAGGGGACAAGAAGGTGACTGCTCAAAAGCTGCCAGTAAGGGAAGAGCAAAGCTATGCTATCCTGTAAGGAGGCGAAAGCCATCCTGTGCTTACACAACAAAAAGAACATGGTCACCTTGACCTAGGAATGCCACAACTATCCTGGCTAGGGAAAAGAGGACTAAAATAAAAAAGTAATGTAAACTGTAAAATGAGAATGAAAACCAAAGTAACTAAGCTAATAAATAGTTTACATCACCGAAAACAGAAGTTAGAACAAAACAGCAACATCCCAAACTACACTAGATATTCATCTGCCAAATGACAAAACAGCAATATCCCAAACTACACTAGCTGCCAAACAACAAAAATAAAAATGAAGAAATAAGACAAGAGTTGATTAAAATTTAGAAAGTAACAGAAGTACAAAGTCACATTAAAGACAGAAACTGGAGGACATGACTTCCAAGAAAAAAAAATAGACACTGAAGGAAATATAGAAAAGGATACTAGAAAAACAATGGCAATCACCAACTGAGTAAATGAATGAATAAATAAACAAGGAATAGAAAAAATAATGGTTCAAATGAGAGAGGGGCAAAGATGTACAACTTACATTTTTAAAAAGAAAGAAAAAGACTTCCCAAAGGAACCACATAAATGGAGTGACATCAAGACTTGCAACCCTGACCTAATAAAATATTTAAAGACAGAGGGCCCAGAATCTACAAAATAAGATTCCACTAAATGCCATGGGAAATAACCTACAATAATTAACTCAAGAGAAAAATTCACAACACAAGTAACAGATGAAAGGCTAAAATACACAGGTGCATCCCAGGAGGAGGAGTAAGGGTGAGCTGAGTAGGCGCCACAAGCCTACATCCCAGGACTCTGGAGGCATGGGTGGGCACATCTCTGCCCATGTGAGGCCACCATGGTCCACACAGCAAGATCCACTCTGGCCACAGATACACAGCCAGACCCTGCCTCAAAAGATGAAACAAAGCAATCACACACACACAAAGTACAATGACCCACATGCAAGTCATAGATGAGACAAACAAAGCCAGAAAGGGATGTCCAACATCACGAAAAACCTTCTAAATACACATAAAAGTCAGCATATTCTAACCAGAAATTTTCAAAATCTGAGATCAATTCCCAGCAACCACATGGTGGCTCACAACCATCTGTAATGAGGTCTGGTGCCCTCTTCTGGCCTGCAGACGTACACGCAGACAGAACATTGTATACATAATAAATAAATATTAAAAAAAGGAATGGAGCTACATAAACAACATGATCCCATGATCAATATATCCTGTGATAAAGTGACCTTCATTGTTAATTTTTTAAAGATATGTGTAAAAGTAAGAGCAATTTGATCCCTCCTAAAATATGAGAAATTATATATTGCTATGAACAGATAGATGTCAGAAATAGTTGGCTACATACATACATACATACATACATACATATATACCAAGTAATAGAATATAGACATAGATAATTGATATGTAGTAGACAGATGACAGATACATAATAGATATATAAGAGATGAAATTTAATAATCAAAATGATGCACACCGAATGATTGCACAGTAAGATCTGTGGTTGTTTGAAAGGAAACCAAGCCCGTTACAGTTTTAAAATGAGTGCACAATTCTTGTTTGAACATTAACATCATAGATGTATTGATACATATTTGTATACTCATGGGGGATTCAGATATTTGTATACATTTCATTTTTCCTAAAGTAGGCACAAGAAAATGATATTGAAATATCTTAGGTACTTTTAGAATTACATATTATCTGTTTGTCAGTCTCAGCTGTATTTTTTAGTTTTGAAATTCCCTTGATTTTGACAACAATCCTTCAAAACTACCTTTCATTTCAAATAATCTTTTTACAGTAAATCTTCTGGAGTTTATCTTATCTATCGTGGCAATTCAATTTCAACAACATTTTCAAGTTTCTGCACTCCTAATATTCCTTTTCCATACCAACACACATGATAGACCATGCCTGCCCTGATATGCAGTGTCTGGTTTAGCACAAGTTATTTCTTCATTTATTACCATGAAACTAAATATACCTGTTTTAATCATAATACCATTCCATTAAATTAATGCTACCAAAAATAAATTTATGTTCAAATTATTGATCATTAAAGCTAGTGAATTTCTTGGAAACTGAGTTCTTCAATTTTTTTTCTTCTCAGAATTTTGGGCGAACATTCTCTTACAGTGGGTTAAGTTTGTAGACCAACTAAGCAAGCCTTGACTGGGCAAAGCAAGCAAATAAGCGACAATGTTGACAAATGCCGATCACCAGCACCATCAGCACTCAAGGCTGCTAATTGCCCCACTTACTTCAAATTCACATTTGATTTCGAAAGTGTTAAATAGTAACCATACAACCTTCCGTGTGCAGGTCTCCTCAGAAGCTGTACAGCTCTTTCCTGGTGCAGCAATTGCATCGGCACTCAATCACAATTCTGCCATGTAAAGGGCACTATGGGACTCACAGGAGACAGGCAGGGGTAGCAAAGATCACTGCTACATATAATCTACTTGGATATTCAAGACATATGAAAGGATGGATTACACCACAGGGCGGCCTGTGCTGCCTTAAGTAGGTGAGACAGAAAAGGTGAAGGAACGGAAGAAGTCATCAGAAGCCCTGCATAGGCAAGTCCCATGCTGTGATATAGAAGAGCGAGTTCTGTGACCAAGTGACAAAGGCAAGGAGGATAGCTGTGGGGCAAGGAGGAGGGAGCTAGGGCGAAAGTGGTGAGGTCTGCACATTCTGCACAGTAGAAGAACAGAAGCAAAGTGCACAAAGAAATGCTACGCTTTTTCTTTTTATCACATCAGCTTCCTCCTTTTTTCATGACTGTCAGTGCTTCAGATAAAAATTTAGAAAAGACTACAGTTTAATCATCCATCTACACCATCACCCTCTTGGGTCCAGTAAATTGGTTTCATAGATAAATTGGAGCTGGGTCTTATGAGCCATCAATTATATGGGTAAAAAAATTAATGGATATACCATGAATCAAAAAATCATCTCTGATAAAAGCACTTAACAGTAAAAGTTTATCAATTATATTTACTTTAATAATTAAGGAGTCATCTTAGGGTCTCACAGCATGCATGGGAGAAAGGAAAACTACTGATCTGTATTTAGCATCATTCTATCAAACATGACAGCTAAGTTTTTGTTATAATTCCATCAATACTATGTATTTTATGGAGGATTACTGTGACTATTTTATGAACAAAGAAATCCAGGCTTGATACGCTGGGCATGTGTTAATAAGAAAGAGCCAGCATTGGAGTATGTAGGTCCTTGGGGGGTGTACCTGTGCTTTAAAGATCTTTAGCTGGCAACAAGTTTTCCCAGAAATAAATTCAGCCAATGTGGCTATTTGCTCTCAGTCTCAAGAACAGATCCCAGAGGTCATGGCTACATTTTTATTTTTGATCCCAGCATAGTACAGGTGAGTTCCTCTGGGTTTTATTTGTATAAACGATTCTTCCTTCAAACTAAATTACTGTAAAACACTTACCACAAAGGAAATTGCTAACAAAATCATTATCTACCTCAGTACAAACTAATGGGATTACTTTCAGGAAACAGAAGCAGCTGAATTATATAATAGAAATATTAGTTTAAAGGGTCACTGGATGTCAGAATGCATCATTTTACAGAAGTGCCTGACACACTACTCATCAGAATTATACCGCTTAGAACACCAAGTGCAACCCCAGGATCCAGCAAAGTTCCCTTTCCCATGCTTCATTCAGCTCCAACCATGCAGTTCATAACAGGGGGTGCTTAACTCTTTCTGAGGCATTTCCTTCTTGCTATGGAAAACAAAATACAAAAACAAAGAGAACCACTTAAGTACCCCCTTATTAGCAAATAAAGCCTCTGCTTGTTAAACAGACAACCAAGAACCTCCATTAATATATAGAGATACGCACAGATGTTAACTGCAGTAGGGGGCGGCTTAGACTCACAACCTCATCTAAGAAACAAAGAAACTAAGGTACAACCCAAGGAAAGGGTTTTCCCAATCACTGCTGCAGAAACAGAGCTGAGAGCAAACTATGACCTCTTCTCAGTGGAACTGCACACAGAACAAGAAACTGAAAAGCCATGGTCCTCATTCTCCAGGCTCATTTAAACATAACTTTAGCTAAGGCCTTATTTTATATATGCAGAGTCAAGAAATTTATGGGAAATATCTGAATTATTGGTGTATATGATTAGGGTAGTATTTGCAATACACTAAAATACTTTCCAAAGTATACAAACATTCAAAATATATCAAATCGGCATACTTAATTTTTTATTGATTTTATTGAGCTATACATTTTCCTCTATTTCCTTCCCTGTCTCTCCCCTCCCCTCCAACTCTCTTCCATGGTCCCTATGCTCCCAATTTACTCAGGAGATCTTGTCTTTTTCTACTTCCCATGTAGATTAGATCCATGTATGTCTCTCTTAGGGTCCTCTTTGTTGTCTAGGTTCTCTGGGATTATAATTTGTAAACTTGTTTTTTTTTTTGCTTTATGTTTAAAAACCACTTATGAATGAGTACATATGATAATTATCTTTCTGGGTCTGGGTTACCTCACTCAATATGATGTTTTCTAGCTCCATACATTTACCTGAAAATTTCAAGATGTCATTTTTTTCTGCTGTGTAGTACTCCATTGTGTACAAATGTGTACCACATTTTCCTTATCCATTCTTCAGTCGAGGGGCATTTAGGCTGCTTCCAGGTTCTGGCTATGACAAACAACAGCATATTTAATTTTAAAAAGGTCACAGTACCAACATGATAGCATGCACTCTTAAACCGAGTAAATAGGGATATAGTGGCAGGTGCATCTCTGTGACTCAGAGGCCAGGCTGTCTACATAGAGAGTTTAAGACCAACCGGAGCTATAGAGTGAAACCCTGTCTAAAAAATAAGTTTTTAATAAAAAACCACAACATTATAAGGAAAACAGAATATACCCTCAAGAGGTCAAATGAGATTATTAGGCAATTATGATTGTCAAAAGAGGTATCAATCCTGTACAGAATATTGATATTAGCAGATTAATAAATTATAGATTAATAACTATCATTCTATACACAGAATCCACAGATGCAATCTACTGTCTGTTACATATTAGACATAATCAAAAAGTTCTTGACATGGAAAAGAGAAGGAAAGACACTAGCTGTCAAACGAATTTAAATTTGAAAGTTTTTCTTTTTTTTTTGTCTGAACCGAGGAGTAACGTGTTTCAGATGGGAGTGCAGTGGAGGTGGCCACATGCTTACCCGGCACGTGCTGAAGAAGTTTGGTTCAGACCCTGACACCACATAAAAGGACTGTACTCCAGGACTGTAATCCCAACACTCAGGTGGGGAGGCAGGAGGATCAGAACTCTAAAGCCACCCTTGGCTACATAAAAACATATCTCAAAGCAAAGAGTAACTGCCTGGCAGCGTACACAAGGCAGAATGTGGACTAGAGCAGTTTAAATTTCCATCAACCCCTGGGATTTTCCCCCTCTGTTACAGAGCTTTTCCTCCAGAGTATAACAGCTACAAGAACACAAAATTTCCATTAAACTTTTTATAACAAAAAGAAAAACTGGAAGAAAAGAAAAGCATGTACTAGTTTGTTTAAAAGTAAAGTATATATTGTTTAGGTTTTAATTTTTAAATGTGTATTTCAGCCCGAATGAATTGCTTCAACTCGCAGCCCCAACAATAGGCAGAGTCTAAAGCATTACAGTACACCACAACCACACGGAGACCTCCTGAGCTGAATCTCCCACAGTGAAACGCGCAGAGGACTTGGATCCCATAATGCCCTGCATAGGTGAAACTCATGAAAGATTCAGACACAGAGAACCTCGGGAACTGTTTGTAGTGGTGAATACTAGCAAGAGTTTAAATGTCTATCAACAATAAGAAAGAAGAATTGTGAAATAGCTACACAAAACAACAGTACAAAGCAATTACAGTAACATTAGCTTCACACAGGAGAAATAACACTCAAGTACATAATAGAAAGTGAAAGAAACCAGACACAACAGAGTACTTACTATATAATTCAATGTACACACATCTAAATACAGGCAAAACTAATCTATGGAGAGATGGAACGTCTGGATGATGCAGTAACAGAAAGAGAACATACAGGAGCCATGCTCTTCATCCTGATCAGTGAGGAGGTTATGGAAGCACAGTTCTGGAGAAGTTTATCAAACTCAAGGTGTGTGTGCATGTTACTACCTGAATGGTTAATTTAAATTTTTCACCTAAAAAATGAAGTGTTGCTAAGAAAGTTTTGAACGTTGCTTCCTGGGAAAGTGGATTCTACATTACAGTTCAAAAAAACTTACTTTGTGATGATGGCTCTCCCAACTAGTTATGTGGTCTCTTATATATTTAAACTCTCAGTGATAGTTTTAATGGCCAACAAATCTCAGATGTTCCAAAGACATCTTTTAAAAGACCCTAAGAGTGGAGGCCATCATCTGAAGACCAGCACCAGAATAGAATATTAATTCATGTTACTCAAATAACAAATATTTCTTCTGAGTCTACTAAGGAACGCTGTTGTAGTTATAGAGGGGAACAAACAATATACTGTAAATATCCTAGAGGGAAAGGTGAATGAAAGTGTAACTTTAGTGTGTAGCACACAAGCATGCACACACACGTATGCACACCAAATAAGGCTTTGACCCAGTCTGAACATGCCCGGCTAAACATGCATTAACACAGAAGGGGAAATAATTTGAAATAGCTATTTCGTTATGCTCAGAAGTAGAACTATTCCCAGGATTAACACTTCTACATAAGTCTTCATAAATAAATCTTGATAACATATGAAATATTTAAGGATATCCTGAAACCAAAAGGAGAGAGCTGGAACCAAAAAGGCAGACTCCCCAAAGAGAAGGGTTAGCCTGGTATTTTAGAAAGAGCTTTAGGTAACCAGGGCCATTTTTTGAAGTGTTAGAAGAAAGATTTGATGTTGGATTGTGAAGTGGAAAATAATCTTGGAAACAAGGTAACTTTGATTTACAAGATCCTTCCAGAAATTTTGTGAATAGAGATTAGTAAGTGGGGCTTTTGAAATATATAAAAATATTATATACTTTAAAGTATTTGCTGGTTTCATATATACACAAAGATGATAAAGTTCATAAAAAATCTCATTCTGGTAATAAATTTGAATTTTGTATTCTGATGCTATCTTCTAGTGCTAGGACAATAACACATAAATGTTTATAGCAGATAAAATTTCAGATTTCTCCCCACTGAGTATTCTGTCTGCACTTTAATTATTTTAATTTTTTGCTGTGTTTTGAAGCATGTCAGAATTTTCATGTAAGTAAAGACTCACTTTCTCAAATAGAAGAATATGCCAAAACCTCCAGAATTACATGGTTTATTATTAGTGTATTTGATTACTCTGCCAGAATCAAAACTGCCCAATCCCAGAAAACCACTGAAAAATAACCAGCTCTTCCTAAAGCACCATTCCCTGCTCCTTCTAAGTTCAAGTTCTCTTCACCTTGTTATTCTGGAAACAAAGGACCGTAGCTGAGAACAGTCTCTGCCGCCCTCACACTCAGCGCCTTCCCTGATGGGAAGGATTGCTGGGAGGGACTGTGCAATGGCCTTTCTGTCTCCCTTCAGCAATGGAGCGCGTTCTCTGTGTTCTGAAATAAGTGACACCTAGTGAACCCATTGTTGTCTGATAAATGAGCAAATGATAGCCAAGCCAGCTTACGGCTAAATCCCTTGAGACATAACAAGGAAGGAAGGAACGTTGGCAACATGGGTATTTTAATAGTCTGTTGCCATCCAAGTTCCTCACCACTATAAAGAAATACTTGTATCTTTAAAATCCAACATAACTACATATAATGTATCTAAAAGGGCTTACTTAGCTCACAGTCTGAGCACATACAATGTATCTAATAGGGCTTACTTAGCTCACGGTCTGAGCATCGCCGGACCAGCTCTGAGAGGCACCGCCTGATTGCACCACATTACGGTGATGTAATCACAACAGGAGAACGTGCAAGAAACACAAACACATCACAGTGCAAGCCTGGGCGCATGGCAGCAATAATGCAGTGGTTGGAGTCGCTCTTAGAAAAACCTCCTCTCTCAGGAACTAATCTCTAGAACTAACCAAGGCACCTCCGGCAAGGCTTTACCCTTTGAAGGTCTCACCTTCCAGGGCACTGCCACCATGAGGACCAAGCTTCCTATGATGAGTCCTTGGGAATAAACTAGAGCCAAATAGGCCTGAGGCATCCCTTGCTACCTGAAAGGCGGGAGTGAAGAAGAACAGGCATAGAAGAAGTTATGTTCTTCCTAGTCTACAGAGGAGGACATCTTCACCGTCTCATAGGTGGTCCAACTGTATATATGCCTTACTTATCCAAACCGAATGACCAGGCATGGCCATTAACCCCTACCCCTAACTACCAACAACAACGCAGCTAAAAAGTGTACACAGTACATCCAAAGAGACATTTCAATTCATTTACTTCTCTACATTTTCTTTTTCTGTGTGCAAAGTAATTCACTTTCTCTCTGATTCTTGAGTGTCTAATTTCTGTTTGCCTTCATCCAATTCCTTTCTCCACAGAGGACCTGGACAACAGATTCTAGTCTGCTATCATTCTGTTTAGATCCCTCCTGTTGATGAGCACTGCCTTGCCAGCCTCAGCCAACTCTCCCGTTTCGCTTTGCCCTTGAGAGGCTGCTGGGTCTCCCAGCCTGTCTCAAGACTTTCCCACAGGCCAATTGCTGTCCAGCCAGTTCCTGCTGGGCATTTGATAGGGCAGCTTCCTGCAGTTTCCAAGTGGCAACTCCTGAGAGTCTCCCCTGGAATGTCATACCAAAAACGAACCCTCAGTCTGTATTCCTATCACTCTGTATCACGGTAATTATTACTTCTTATGCTTCAGTATTTTCCCAAGCTGGAACTCAGTAAACAGACTGAAGTCGCCAGTGCTGGGAAGAGGCAGAACAGAGAAGGGGCGTCATGGTGT
The DNA here is from genome assembly GCA_004026605.1 of Ondatra zibethicus. Classification (NCBI taxonomy): domain Eukaryota; kingdom Metazoa; phylum Chordata; class Mammalia; order Rodentia; family Cricetidae; genus Ondatra; species Ondatra zibethicus. The sequence goes on along the minus strand of PVIU01015358.1, from coordinate 9,780 downwards.
GACAGGTGCACACTAATTGGACACTCAGAGGCTCTTCATTTCCTTCCAGTTTATCTTCAACAAACTGAAACATCAACAGAGTTATTCAAAGGTAAAGTCGCCATACGCTAAGTCAGAAAGTGATACAGCCATTCATAAATAGCCGGTTATCTTGGAAAAGAGAAAGGAGCATAGAGGAGGAGAAAATAAAGAACTTGAATACGATGAAAAGTGAGAACAAGTCTGCAAGGTTGTGAAAATAAAGGACCATCCAAATCACCAGGGAAACACCTAAAGGGGGAGGAACTCTAGAAATGAAATGAGGCAAACCTCGGAGTCCCCAAACCCAGGGGCATATCTCAGGGGTGCAGCAGAAGTGAAAGAGGTAAGCACACGAGACGTCTGTAGGGATAACCCCGCTATTTCATATGTCACACAGGGGTTTCCCTAGGGATAACCCCGCTATTTCATATGTCACACAGGTTTTTCCCTACTATTTTCCTGAAGGGAAACATCAAACATCAAAATTGGAGAGCTCCCAAATAATCTTCCCAAAAACAGAAATTTATACATGTTTAGGAGTCAATCAGTTCCTGTTAACGAAGGTTCAGAGTGCCGGGCATGAAGTATTACTAACGTAAGCTTAAGTAAACGGCCCAGCGGACAGACTCTACAGGCAAGTTGTTCCAGCTGTACTTCATTAGGAAGCACAATGCACTTGAGCTTCTTTTATGGTGGTCACCTGAGGCACGATTTGCTACCCGGCAGGCACTCCGCAATAGCAGCTGTTTGCAGTAAGCCCCTTGTTGCAGGCGCATTACACTGTCTCTTGGGCTTTACAGGATACTGATTTCTAAAGGCCAGATTTAACACTTGGGGCATTAAATAAAAGAACTAACCAAAAATAAAAGACAGCAAGCACTACAGAGGGAGAAATAATGCATGGTATCTGATTATTTCAGGATGGTAGCATATTACCGAAATCAGTTACCACAGGAACTGTGATCTGTAAATGTTCCAGATGGAATATGACAGAAAATGACGTGCAAAAATTAAGTTGACTTGCAGAACATCAGAGGTGGCACCACGGAGATGAGCTGCTGTAGCTCGGGCTAGTGGTTCACAGGTCTAACTCTATTGAAAGCACTAAAGCCCCAGCAGAAAGCAGGACTGGACACAGCAGGTCTCCGGCAGGACGCCTGCTGCAGCAAACAGAGCATGAGAAGGAGTGTCCAAATGGGGGGAGATTTTACCCCTTCCCATTGGAGCAAACTAGACCACATTCTCCCAAACTAACAGAATATATCAAATTCATCTTCTGGATTTCCACAAATATTTGCCTCAGGTTTCTTGTCCAGATTAAATGCCTGCAGCGTATTCGACTGTATGTACTGTAAGGCATTTTCTGTCATTTCAGTGACGGCTCTGCTCTTGTTGCTGAAGGCATAGCTGCACTTCACTAACGCCATCGAAGCCAAACACAGGACGAATGCACAAGACCCTTGCATGTCTTGCTATGGAGAAGCAATGTCCAGCACCACCTGCTAAATCAGATCCTCGAGCAGATATCATCAGTCAAAAGGATGTACTGGCACTGATACGGTAAGGGCCTAAAGCCATGCTGACTCGGAAACATGTGGTCCAACCCCTGTTCAGGGGAACTCTGCCCACAGTGGGAGAGAATCCCAGCATTGACACTGAACAGCTGTTACATTCAAACTCTGTATTTAATATATAAACTGAGCCTGCATAGTCTACTTATGTGATCAACATGTAAAATACAAAGACACGACTGACTTCAAAGCCTTCCTTCCAAAATTATAGAAAGTATAACTTAGATTTTTTAGGACAATGCATTTTCAAGTGGTAGAATTATAGTTAAGCCAAGGCAGTTTGTGAGATCCCTGAACAAACAGATATGAATACTCAGAAAGCCATGCCCAAGCCTGACAGCATGATACAGCTCACCAGCGAAATGAGCATGAGTCTTCTTAGATGAATGGTGTGGGGCAGAATGGGATGCAGATGCAGGGAATGTTAAAAGCCGGAGCTGTGCCATGTACTGGGGTTTAGGTGTATAAGCTGCAGTACAGTAGTCTGTTTGTTACCTTCCTAGGGAGACACGCACAGATACTGGCTCATCTTAGATATGGCACAAATAATAGAGCAAAGTAAGGATTCTGTCCAAACTCAGCATGGTGAATCAGTGGGAGAATGCAGCTCTAGGTAAGGGTTTACCTTCTGAAGGGTCTCACCAAAGTTCCACCTTTGCACAAGTGATCGCTTCTTAGAAGCTGCAAAGATGGCATCCTGCCTTCAGCTAACCTTCAACTTACACTACCTTATCCCCGAGAGCCACGTGCAGAGGAGGTATGGCCGGTCATGAGGGAGCTGGAATTCCACGTGCAGAGGAGGTATGGCCGGTCACGAGGGAGCTGGAAGCTGGAATTCTACGTGGGCATTGGCTGAGCACTCAGAATCACAGATGCTCAGGATCTGAAACAGTGGTAGTCACATGACACCTGGAAAACAGCACTCCACAACATGGCGTGGCTATGGTCATAGTCCAGGATTGTGTTCCAGCTTCGCCAGTTCCACATGTGTGACAGAAGCCATACCTTAGTTCTACCAACAATCACACTGTCACAAAAGGACCTTGTTCGTGGAGATGGAGATAAAAGTCAAGTGTTAGAATAGATGCAGGGTTAGAGAAGGTCCCGTCACACATGAAATATTCACTAATATTAGCAAAGAAAATAAGAGAAAGAAAAAGTAGAATAACTGCCAGCAATCTCCCCAGGTGATTCCAGGAGGAAATTCACACCCCAAAGGAAGAGATAAGAGTGGTTTTCATGTCATAGTGAGTGAGGTGACCCAGACCCAGAAAGACAAATTTCATATGTACTCACTCATAAGTGGCTTTTAGACATAAAGCAAAGAAAAAGAAAAACCGGCCTACAATTTACAATCCCAGAGAATCTAGACAACAATGAGGACCCTAAGAGAGACATACATGGATCTAATCTACATGGGAAGTAGAAAAAGACAAGATCTCTTGAGCAAATTGGGAGCATAGGGACCATGGGAGAGGGTAGAAGGGGAGGGGAGCAAAGAAAAAGATATCGCTCAATACAAACAAATTTTAAAAAAAATAAAACAAACACACGAAAAGAATGGTTTTCAATGCGATGAGCAGGAAGTCATGTGATGGCTAGTGGCATCCTGCTGCACCGTTGCTGGGAAACAGAACCTTAGGAAATGTTTGGGTCTCAAGAGTTCTACTGTCCTGCACGCACACTGTGATCATGGGAGCAGGTTATCTCAGGGAAGCTTTCTAACTGGACTGTCCTGTGCTAACTTTCCAGGGCTTGAAAGTTCTGCTTCTCTTAAGATACTAATCTTTCCCCCCTCCCACTTCCTCATCCATCGCAGCTCCCCTTGTCCCTTCTTCACAACTGATATAGTAGAGTCCCTTTATCCTGGGATTCCCAGCTTTGTGATCTGGACAAAGCAAATATCTTTTCTTTATAAATGATCTAGTATCAGGGATTATTGTAGCAACATAAGAGCTACAAATTAATGGAAGAGTCCAGCCTTTTCTGTCTTACTTTATTTATTTATTTGTTTGTTTATTTATTTGTTTCTCTGTGTAGCCTTAGCCATCTTGGAACTTGCTTATAGAACCAACTGGCCTTGAACTCAGAGATCCACTTGCCTCTGTCTCCCAAGTACTGTGATTAATGGCATGAGCCACCACCGCCCAATCAGTCTAGCCCTTTAAAAGAAGAATGGCCATGAAGGAAATTAGGCAGAATGTGGGTCAAGGGGATTTATTTTGATGGGTGCACAAGCTAATGACTGGTTTGAGGAAAAATGGTAACAGTGAGGAGTTAAGAGTCAAAATGATTAAAGTCTTACCTAGGTAAAATCAATCTCCAAGCTGTAGGGTCAGAAACTGAACCCATGTTTGATTCCAAAGCTTCTGACCTAACCTCTGCTCAGGATAAATGTAGGAGACAGCTGGCCAGAGCAGAGGAGAAAAGGGGAAATCGGAGGCACCCGGCAAACAGAGCAAAAGGAAAGAAAAGCCTCAAGCAGACACAAGGAAGCAGCCCCTTAGGCCTAGAGAGGCAGGAAGGGAGAGTGGGTGGGTGCAGTGGGGGGTACATTAGGAAGCCAAGCAGATGCTCTCTGATGTCTCTACTCCTGTTAACCTGAAATCAAGGAACCAGCAGAGAGAGAAGAGAGTAAGAAGTCAGACTTAAGGTGAGGACCAATGATTAGGGAACAATGGGAGTGGAAAAAGAGCAAAGCTGTTTCTACAATGAGATTCTAATCAATCCAAGCTCCATGGCAGGTCCCACCTGTGTTATTTCTTCCTGTTTTCCTCTGCTAAAATTTTTACCTCTCAGGCCACACTTAGTTAAATGATTTCATTGAACTATTTCTTATAAATTATGTATATGTTAATCTCTCCCACTAGATCACATTTTGCTGGATGCTAAATTCTCAGCCTTTCCCTAATACAGGATTCTTTTTTTTTTTCTTAAAAGGAATGAACCGCGTATCAATCCATCTAAATGGTGGTCTAATACTCTATTTCCATTTTAACACAGCATAAACCAAATGCTATCTTTTTAAAGTAAATTAAATAAAGGGAAATGACAAAAATGTCGAATAGCAAATTAAAAAAGACTCTATCCATGAATAAGGTCATTTCTTCCATGAGTTCTGAAAGAAAAATATTCTTCAATAACAATAATGGAATCATGTATTGATCTAGACATATATGACGATCTTCTGAAACTGGCAAGGTAACACAACTACTTCTCATAGCCTTACCGTGTTCTACTTAGAGAGAATGAATCTTTGCTACTTACATCCTCCTTGACTTTGACATCGAAGTATTTCATTAACAAAAAGCAAAGAATTTATTCTTTCTGCCATTCTGTGTGCATATCACAAAGTCCTAAGAAAGTTTCTAGAATAAACTTCAAAAAACTATTTTCTTCATCAAAACTTCTTTCAAGAATTTATTTTTCCTCAGGAGATTGAGTTCTGTGTGTACTGCTTAATACTTTCTAAACTAAGGCATACATGCCAAACACATCATAGACTGTTTATTTCCACATACGGTTTCCTGGAGACTTCAGTCATTTTCCATGAGGACACAATAACACGTGAGCTGGCGCCAGAGACTGGAGCAGAAAAGCCTCCAGACAATTCTTTGTAGCAGAACACGGGATTATTATTTCAATCTACTTTCCTCCAAGCTCATATTGAAACAACAAATTAAATAAAATTTATTGCTAATATTAATAACAATACATCATGTGACATGAACGAGCACTTGTGTTGGGCAGCTGCTTTTAAATACTGAGAGAGTAATCAAAATGAATGAAATATAATTTCCACCCTCCATGAATTTTGTCCGTGCATATCCATATTAATCTAACCTGCCTTTTGTAATTATCAATATTTTATGTTAACAGCAGTTACAAGCCTATGAATTTCTTCAAGGCATGGGTCATCTTAGTGTTCTAAGAGGCGAGTGGTACCCAGTAGGCAATTAGTGTATTACAGTGGGGCAACAGTCCTCCCTCAACTGAATGAGTGAAAGGAGTTTGCTAATGATATGAACCTTGCACAATCACCCTCCATAACTATCACAGTAACAGCATAGATTTCATCAGAAGGAGATGATTGGTTAAAAACAGGCTGTAGATGAACCTCAGTTTGAAATTATACCGCTTTATTTCCTTCCACTAGGGTATTTTCATTATACAAAAGCAGGCTCTAATAAATATTTTTCTCTAAATAATTCAAAACACTGAATTGGCCACCACCATAGGACTTCTGCTTGTCATCTGTTTGGTCTATCTGTAGCTGTGCCTGTGACCACACTGACCTAATGTCCTCACACAGTTTCCATGTACTCGAGTGAGAACAAGGCGCGTCGCACCTGCTGGGGAGGATGTGGAAACGGACTGTGTGTTCTGAGTCACCCCACTTGCTAGACGAGGCGAGACTGCCAGCTACTGCACTGGAAGCGGGGGCACACCCAGAGCAGGTGAGGGATCAGAACCCTAAACTTTCAGCCACAAGCTACCATTGAGTTCCGTGTAAAACTAGACACGTAACACGTTTCCTCAATTCACGGTTGCTGCAATACACCAGGGACATGGTGTCTGTGATCTCGTCCAACCCTGGTGCTGGGGGCAACTCTCCCTCCCGTTACGGCACTGCAAACAATCCTAGATTAAAGACAAGAGCTGGAAACTGGAACAATTCATCACCGAGTTCTGCTTTTCTTCTTCATAAAGCCTTTACCGTTTTGACCCATGTGAAATTCAAATGAGCGTTAGGAGTAAAACTGTTCACGCAGTGGCTGTAGTAACATAGACTGCGAAGAGAAAAGCCGCCCCCCTCCTTTATTGGATCTAATTACCTCATTATTGTCATGAATTCCACATGAGTGCAGCAGACAATTATCCATCTCAGTTTCATATGTGCTCTGCCATGCAGTCAATGTCTATCATTTTATATATTTTGCCAAATGTTTCAGGACAGCTGCTAGACAAAACCTCAATACTTCTTGTTTGATTTATTAATATAAAATTGGATCTAATTGGATTACAACTTCTCATTGAAATGATATTTGTTGACTTAAACATCAGTTTTACTTCAATGCAATGGTACTTGACAGGAAATTTTATATTTCCTTTTTCTGTGCCATTTCTTAAAAATAGCATTTGATATCAACCTATGTCCCATTAAGGGCACAAGAATACCCATAATGCTGAGATACATAAGTAAAAACATCAAGTCAGACCATCAGTCACACTTTAGACTCATGGCACAAACAGCAGAAACAGAAAATCAACCGGAACAGTAAAGCTTGCCAGGACAGGGATGAAACTGTAATCTAAAAAACCTTGTGCATAAACTACAAAGGTGGTGATGATGTAGACAGGTATACTAATAAAACATATGTAAAACAGAGAATCTGGAAGCCATGGCATGGGAAACACATTAATCCTGGAAATAACTGTACTGAGCAAGATAACACATACCCAAAGAAACATAGGTCACATGTTCTCTCTCATATGTGGATCTCAGCTTTTAATCTTTACATCTGTGTTTTTAGCTTGAGTGTGTGTAGAAGCCAGGAAACTTGAAAAGGTCTTCTGGCAGTGGGAAGACTTAAGGGGGAAGGGATAGCAAAACATAGGTGATAAGAAGGGAGAAAAGGGAAGGGAAAAGGGATTGGAAAGGAAATGCAGGGGAAGTCTTAGGAAAAAGATATCTATGCTTGAAAATGCTATATGAAGACCTACTGTTATATAAGCGTGTGTGTGTGTGTGTGTGTGTGTGTGTGTGTGTGTGTGTGTAAAGTTTAAATGTAGTCACCCTGTACAGGGAAATTATGTTCCTCCCAGAGCCAAAAAGTTATCAAAACAAAAGTCTAGTGTGATACCTCCCTTCTAGCTGATGGTAAGGGTGATCTCACAGACCCGAAAACAATATGGACTATTGTGTCTGCTCTTGTTATCAACGCAAACTTGTTGGTAAAACCCTATTGCTTAAGACACAGTGTATTTGGATCAGGAGACATGTAGAAAGCAAACTGGAATTGAACTGGAAGCTTCTTCCCTACCTGGTGGCATTCGAAGTGCTAGAAGGAGCAATGCAAGCCACTGGGTGAGAAAGTCACTGCCATCACCCAGTTGTGAAAACTGTAGTCTACAGGTGATCACTCTGGGCAGAGATGCCTATTGGTGGACAGTGGCGGAATAGTGTTATGGGGGTAAAGACTTTCTGGTTAGGCCTATCATGAGGATGGCACCCGCATCTTATATTGTCAACCTGGCCAAAAACCTGTGGCTGGCTGGAGAAACCATAGGCCCAGGTGTAGAAGCTAATTTTGCTAAATGGGCATAGGATCAAATTGGTTTCTAACTACTTTATCTTTAGTGAAACACCAAGCCTTCATCAAAGAAGCATCTTAAAAAGAAAGAAAAGAAAAAGAAAACTTTTTTTCTATTTTATTTATTCCTCATTCATATAGTCCATCCCAACTGCCATTTCCCCTCCCTCTTCTCCTCCCAGTCCCGCAACCCCATCTCCCCTCTCCTCAAGAAAGAAGTTTCTTTGTGCAGTGGACAGTGGCAAACACAGAGACACACTCACAACTGGTCCAAATACAGGGAAATGTGGGTGTTGGTGGAGCTCCGGGACCTAACTGTGACATCATCCATCATCCTCCACCCTTCACTTGGAAAGGGGACAGATAGACTTTAACAGTCAGAGGTTGGAAAGGACTGTCACAGATCACTGTCTTCAGGACAGAACGGGGCCACTGTCTCAGGAGCTTGCAGTAGCTGGGTTGTGCACACGGAATCTGCACAGGATCAATTCCAGAATGGAGGGGCGGGAGGCTTACAGCTCCCTAGCTGAGGAGTTATCGGCAGCTGATAGCTCCTAAATGAGGAATGCTTGTTTGAATTTGTACCTACACGTTAAATATTCAGTTTCCTTCTGAGGAATAATCTGAACCTATCCAAAGGTATGTTTAATTGAAAAAGGATATACAAAGAATATAATCTGTTTTAATTTTGCTTCATATTTCAAAAATTAATGATTAAGTTTTACTATTAGATGCCTTCAACTTACTTTCTCCCAGGTATTTTTAAAATTATATACATATAATTTTATGTATACATATAAATTTATATATAATACATATATACATATATGATATGATATTACATATATCATATATATGAGAATAAACAGTCAATTCTGTTAGAAAATCTCATAAAAATATCTGGTTTCATAAGTAAATGAATGATTACCAGAAATAAAATCTAAAAGAAAATAGTTAGGTCCACGAGGTTCTTCATCAGATATGCTAAAGAAAGGAAACATGCACCTATCCACAACACTTAGAGAACTATAAAATAAAAAAGTGCCTCTAATATTCAGATCCTCTTCAGTGCAGTCAACTTGAGTCGTGCAACATGTTCAAAAAATGCCTTATTAGATATCAAATCCTGAATGTCTCCTCTTTAAAATAGAGTCAAAATTTTCAAAAGTTATCAAATATATCTATCTCATATATCTAATAAAAGTGGTGCTATTTATTAAAAAATTAAACTTTCTAGATTTATTGGTTAAAACTTGTGGTTAAAACATGAAAAGCAGGAAAATAAAATAGGTATTTTGTGGGTAGGGTTTTGAAAGTAATTATGTACATAAAGGAAGAGTATTATCATATGGTACGGAACTTAACTTCATAACTATGAAGCCTTCTAGCCAAGGGATTAATCACTAAACACTGCCAAAAATGGTTTGAGCTTTTGTTTGTTCTTTGGTTAAATATACACAACTGTGTCTCTTTAGTCACACTGTTAAGATATAAAAGACATTTTAAAACCTTTTTTTAAAATACCACACAGCAATGATCCCTTAGAGGCAGCAACTTTAGATGGTGCTTAAACAATGATATTTTTCCAACATTAACAATTTTCCTTAAATTCATTTACAAACCTCACCACGCAGCATGAGGCGTGATTTCCTGGTGAGCAGCTATAAAGCAGAATTAACTACCCTCAAATGACTATGGAACTAAGTCAGCCATATCAGATTAAGATGACCATAAATGCAGCTGAAAACATGCTAATTTACACAGCCCCTCACCATGTTTAACTGCCACATTAAAAGCCCTAAATGCATCCCCTACGTGCTGCACTTGGGTTGCCTTCATCTTCCTGCAGCACTCACAAGCTCTCGGAATGACAC
>PVIU01015357.1:12500-48663 GCA_004026605.1 Ondatra zibethicus | reverse complement strand
CACTGCAGCAGTAACCACAATAGATGATGGAGAGATGACACTGCAGCAGTAACCACAATAGATGATGGAGAGATGGCACTGCAGCAGTAACCACAATAGATGATGGAGAGATGACACTGCAGCAGTAACCACAATAGATGATGGAGAGATGACACTGCAGCAGTAACCACAATAGATGATGGAGAGATGACACTGCAGCAGTAACCACAATAGATGATGGAGAGATGACACTGCAGCAGATAACCACAATAGATGGAGAGATGACACTGCAGCAGATAACCACAATAGATGATGAAGAAATGACACTGCAGCAGATAACCACAATAGATGGAGAGAAGTATTGCCGGGAATTGAACTTCCTGATGCAAACCTCCAGAGATGGTCTTAATCATTAGTCAATCAATCAATCAATCTGTCTATATGCGCACACCCAGAGCATGTATCATACACAGGATCAAGACTCTCCCGACAACCCTGCCATCACTCCTATTTCCACTGCTCTCATGGTCAGAGCCAGAGTGATATGACAAGAAAAGCCATTTGTAAGGATCACATGGAAAAAGTAACAGATGTATGGAAAATGCAAAGATCTTCATCTTGGGGCAATTGGACTTTGTTAGAGTAAAGTTATTTCTGAGGTGGTGCTGGGCCCTCCCAACTCTGCCCAAGGTCAGATCATGGTGAAGTGCAGCAGGCTTCCAAAGGTTGCTCAGTGGGCAAAGGTATGCAGCCAGGATGCTGCCAAATCCACCAAATCTGATGACCTGAGTCTGAACCCTGGGACCCATATAGTGGAAAGGGAGAAGTGACTCCTGCAAGTTGTCCTCTGACCTCCACATGGGTGCCATAGCACACGTATCCTGACACACACACACACACACACACACACACACACACACACACACACACAAATGAAAGAATGGACGTGAAAAAAAAATTAAGTGCTTCTTGTAAGAAATTTGTTTGGGTAAATAAGAGATAACTCACTGAGCAAAGCTGCTGAGCCCATCTAGGAATTCAGACCCCCCCCCATATTCAGGATATTCCTATTTTGCCCAGCTGATCCTCCTGCAGAACCTACCTGGCACTGGGACTACTGGCAGGTACCATCATATCCTAGCACACGTAGTGCTAGGGATTGAGTCCAGGGCTCCATGTATCACATTCAGCTTGACAAATTATTTTAAAAAGTAATTCACGCCATGTGTGGTGGCTCATGTCTTTAATACTAGCACTTGGGTGACAGAGGCAGGCAAATCTCTGTGAGTTTGAGGCTAGCCTAGTCTATGTAGTGAGTTCCAGGACAGCCAGAGATACACAGAGAAATGCTTGTCTTGAAAAACAAACAAACAAAAATAAAACAAAAACAAAAAAGGAGAATGTTTTTCACTAGCACATATTATTACACATTATACTGAGTTTCATCATGAGTTACATGCATGCACATACTGTATTTGGGTCACATGCATTCCTTATAACCCTCTCTTAACACTCCTGCTAACTCCTTCCCAACTTCAGACCAATAAACTATCTTAAAATTATATTTTAAAGTGTGTGTGTGTTCCAAGGATGGAACTCAAGTTGTCAGCTTAGTGGCATGGTCCTTTATCCCTGGGCCATATCACTCTTCAGTAACTCTTATTACGATTGGCCAAAAGAGAAGCCCCCAGAATGGAGAGACGCTCTAACCACACTCCTTGGCTGCTGTGGGATAATGGTCTGTACCCTGTCACTTGTATTTTAAATAAATGCTGATTGGCCATAGCCAGGCAGGAAGTATAGGCAGGACGATCAGGTAGGAAGTAGAGGAGGGGCAAGGAGAACAGGAGAATTCTGGGAAATGGAAAGATTCAGTCTGCAGTTGTCACCCAGACACAGAGCAAGCAAGATGTGACTGCCTCACCGAAAAAGGTACCAAGCCACGTGGCTAACACACACAAAAATTATGGGCTAATATAAGTTATAAGAGTTATTAAGAAGCCTGGGATACTAGGCCAGTCAGTTTATGATTAATGTAGACCTCTGTGTGTTTATTTGGGACTAAACGGCTGTGGGACCCGGTGGGACAGAAACCCCTGTCAACACTTGGCTTCTAGTGTGGAAACACTCACCCTCTGTGGGGCACGGCTCAAGTCTTCCTCAGTTGGGGCACTCTGGTACTCTGTGCTGTTCCCCCAGATGTTGCAGGATGTGTTGACCTGTGTGGAGGGCACACACACATACATAAATCTGAACCTCACCCAGGCTCCCCTTTTTTTCCTCCACCTGGAGAGGCTAAGTGCCCTGGGAGCACCCAGATGGTGGGGAGCTGCTTAGGAGTGTGTCTGTTTCCTTTTCTCTCTCTCCCAAGTTGGCCCCTGAGGAACACAGCTACCTGGTCGGTGAAGAAGTCCCTCAGCATCAGCAGGCGGTTTCCGCCCCTGGTGGCGATGGGCACAGTGATCTTCATCATTACCCCATGGATAGGGAAAAAGCCCAGATTCTGCACCTGCAGCCAGAGGAGAGTCAGCACATGCGCAGTTGAGGGATAGGGACAGAGAACCTATGGGGACCAGTCAGCCCTAAAGACAGGCCTCAGCAGGCCCTGGCTGTTAGCACTATGGAAGCAAGACAGTACTGACAGGATGGGTTCTGGGATCCTGGAATATGCTCAGTGGCCCTGAGCCTGGAGACCACTCTCCTACCACAGAGTCCTCTTGACCAGGGGGACTCCATGGAGACAAAAGTGGAGATAATGTGGTCACTTAATCAGGAGAGGCTATCAAACTGAGTGTGTGTTGTCTCCCTGGCGGGAACACATTCAGGGGACTTCAAGGGGCTTTAGGGGCTGAGAGGCTGAAAGATGGCTCCAGGCTTCCCCTGGATCAGCTGTGTGGCCTTGAGCAAAACAAGCCATGTGGGTACTGGGGTGCAGCCCAGTTTTTAGCCATCAACCTACTCTAGCCCTCGCACAACTTCAGAGGAGCTGCAGGGTGAGGGAACCCTGGGTCCTCTGTGGCAGAGGCTGCTCAGCTTCTCCCTGTCGTTCTCCTTCCTCAGTTAGTGACAGAAGCAAGATCAAAAGCCACCCTTCCCAGCTTCCCTCACATCTAAACACTGCGTTATGGAAATAAGTGGTAACTGCAGATATAGGATGAAGCTTATTCTTCTGTTTTGGTTTTTTGAGACTGGGTTTCTCTGTGTAACCTTGGCTGTCCTGGAATTCACTCTGTAGAAGGGCTGGCCTCGAACTCACAGAAATCCCACTGCCTCTGTCTCCTGAGTGCCAGGATTAAAGTCATATATGGCTTAAGGATGCTTTTTAACAGGAAGGGACATGCTTCTCTCCTCTCCCCTGCCTCCTGGGCCTGAAGTGTGATGACAGATGAAGCTGCAGCCATCTTGGGCTGAGGTGAAGCCGATCATCTCAAGTCTAGGATGTGCTTAAATTCCTCAATGACTGTAAAGCCATCAACTCTAAGCAGCAAGTTTTTTTTTTCTTTTCTGGAGGAAAGTAAACCTTAGTGTGTTTAAACTGCTGTTCTTTATACTTAAAATCTTTTCAGTATACCCTAATAACTCCCCCCAGGCCAGTCTGGATGTCTTTCAGATGAGGGTGAAGCCCAGAGAGGGGAAGTAACTTTTTCTACAAGCTGAACATTGAGCCGGAGACAGAGCTGAGGATGGGCCCCAGGACCTGCAAGGATTCTTCCCCTCCAACTGGGGTGTGGGGTTTTCAGTTCAGCCCCTTCACTCCAAGGTGCCCTTCAGCTGTACCTTGAAAACACAGTTGAAGGGAGGCCCAATGCCATCATATTTCTCCAGAGAGCTGTTGGCCTTGACCTCGTAGTGGCTCAGGCTGCTGCTCCTGCATAGACAAAGGGAAAACCGTGTGTGGGCAGAGTCAGTGCTGACCAGATAAACAGGTAGCAGGAGAGAGGCAGGCATGTGCCCATTTCCTGTGACCCCGTGGCTTATGTGGCCGCTAGGGGGCGCTGTGTTGAGATGGAGTCATAGGCTTGGTAGAAATGTGTGCTCAGGACAGAACAGCTGTCTGTCTGCCATGTGGGGTGCATGAGTCTGAGAGTCCCAGCTTGGGTATCCTGGCGTGGCCTCGGTGCCCATGGCAGGGCTTCTTCGCAACCTTGCCTCTTGGGTGCCCTCCCACCCCATGTTTCTGTTATGCCCTCTTTTCTTCGTTGTGGCTGGGGACTTTCTAGTGGTCAAGGGCTGCTTCCTCAGCAGACTCTGCCTCGTACCCTCTGAGAGGGGAGGAAGGTCAGGCATAGTGTGGCCCGGGGTCTGAGTTCCTCCTTAGTGACAGTGATGTTGGGAATTGTTGGTACAATGGTAATAAGAATAGATTGACCCCCTTCCTCTGCCCTTCCTCCCTCCCTTCCTTTCTTTTCTTGTTGGAGACAGAGTGTCATGTAGCACTGGCTGGGTCACTATGGGATACCCTGAACTTCTGATCCTCCTGCCTCTACTTCTAGTATGCTGGGATTATGATATGTCTGGTTTATATGGTGCTGTAGATAGAATGGGGGATCATGGGCATATCTGACTTGTATGGTACTATAGTTGGAATGGGGATTTATGCACACTTGGCCAGCCCTCTATTAGCTAAACTACAACCCCATATTGACTCTGTGTCTCTTGTTTCCGCTGCTGTATTACATACTCCAGACTAGCTAGCCCTCCGGTTTCTGGATGACTCTCTTGTCTCTGCCTCTAGGAATTGAGCTCAGGTTGAGCCGGGATTGCTAGGCTTATGCAGTACCTTTACCCAACGAACCATTTCACTGGCCCCATGCAGACTGACTTTAAGAGAAGATTTTTTTTTGTTTGTTTGGAGTTGTGTGTACCTAGGTGTCTGTGTGTAGGTCTGTGAATGCAGTGCCTACAGAATTCAGAAGAGGTGTCAGATACCCTGGGACCAGAGTGACCAATGTGGTTGGGAGCCATGTGATGTGGGTGCTAGGAACCCAGCCCAGGTCCTCTGGAAGCCATCCCTCCGGCCTGCCACACTGACTTGGAAGAGTTCTGTCTTTCACTTCTCCTCTGGCCTTGTGCACTGGGGGGGCCTCCTCCTGCTCACCTCCATGCTTGTCCCTGCTAGCTCAGCCCCCCTTCCCTCTTCCAGCTGAATATCCAGCTCACCTGGTAAAGAGGACATCTGCTTCGTATTTGAGGCGGAAGCGAAGGAGGGCCATGTTGTCCTCTGTGGTGCTCTCCTGCTCGTGACTGTCACTACGAGGGGACGGGGTGGGGTCAGAGAGGACACTGGCACAAGAATTCTAGAAAGTGGAAGGGAGGATGTGCTGGGTTTTTCAGGCTGCTGGGTTATGATCAGACCATCAGGGAAAGCTGAGGTGTTTCCTAGAGGGTGGCCCAGGGGGCAGGAATGGATGGCCAGCCCTCTCTGCGGCCAGGCGGTCAGGGAGGACTTTGGGTGGTTCATGAACACTCCCTGGCTGTGCCATCTTCTTGATGAACTTCCCCAGCTGCTGTGCTGAAGATGAGAAGGGACTTGGGACTGGGAGAAGGAGGAGCCTTGAGCAAAGCCACCTAGTCTGCCCTGGGAAGAATAGTGGGGTTTACTATGGAGGAGCTCACTGATCTCTGATCCCACAGGGTGCAAGATAATGGGTGACTATGCCAGGAGAAGCCAAAGGGACCCCTGGAGGGGGTATGGTCCAAGGTACTTTCACCTAACAGTGAGTACTCAAACACCAGGGCAGGTACCCACAGAGGTTAAACCCTAAGATTTTAGCTTGTACATAAGCTAAGTTCTACTCTTCAGGCTAGGGGGTGGGGCTAGAAAAGGGGTCCTCAGAATACACTGCTGTCTACATCCCTTCTTGTCCATTCCTGGTTGACAAATGCCCATGCACATTGCTGTGCCATTGTGCTCACTCTGTGCGAGAAGAGGACCTTTAGGCTCAGGGAGGAGCCGGGAGGCCTCAGCATACGAAGACACTTCACAAACTCAGTCCTGAGTCCAGTGAGGATTCTGTGGACATGTGGGTGTTTGTTTACGCATAGCTGGTGGCCAGCACAGACTGGTGATGGGTGTCCCCAGCCTGCCTGTGACGGGGTAAAGCCACTGATGTTTGGTTTGCTGGAGGCTTTCTTCTTAGCTGAGGATTTCTGGGGACAGAAGCCAGCCTGTCCTCTCTGCTTTCCTCCCTCCTTCTCACACAGAGGTGACTCTATGAGCAAGGAAACAGTTTCCCACTGGCCAAGGGAAGTTCACTGGTTAGCCTGGAGCAGCCACCTTCAGGAGGCCAGAGGGACAGACAGACAAACCCACATAGAGGACAAAAAGTTCTCTTAAAAATGGAGAAATGCCCAAGGAGAACGTGATGGTTTGTACTGAAAGTCAACCAGCCACAACCCTGGTCCTGGCTGTGAGGGGTGTGTCTAGACTGGCTTAACTGAGGTAGGAAGAGCTGCTCTGCATGTGGGCAGCACCATCCCCTGGGCTGGGCTTTCAGACCAAATAAAAAGGAGAATTTGATCTGAGCACAGCATTCACCTCTGCTTCCCGGACTCAGAAGTGCTGTGCACCGGCTACCTCAAGTACCAGCCGCCACGTCTTCCCCACCATGATGGACTGTGTCCTCAAACTATGAACCCAAACAAACCCCTCTTCCCTTCAGTTCCTTGTGCCAAGCATTCTGTTACAGCAATGAGAAAAGTAAAACTGAGAGGTAACCAGGCCTGCAGGGGCACCAGATGAGCGGTGGATCCAAGTGTCCAGCTCCCAGTTGTCCTGTTTACATGCTATGTTGCTGGAAGTCCTTACAACCTCACTGATTGTGAGGGGCTGCTGTGTGAGCTGACTGATGGACCCGAAGGGGTTCTAACGGCCATTGTGACTTGTGGCTGAGCTGTAGGATAGTAGGCGTGTGGCCCCCACCCCCACCCCTCCTCCCTGCACCTGCTCAGCTTGGGTCAGGGAACAGGTTTGACAGTGGGATACTGTGGGCATAGGAGAGCACAGGGTGAGGGCAGAGCTGTTGGGGGGGAGGGAGGGGTGGGCCTGACCTGCCAGCACCCAGCTGGATCTGAAGATGGTGCAGGAACACAGACTTGTTGAACTCGAAGTCCAGACGGAAAGCCACCTGCGGAGAAGTGGGCCCGAGCGGGGGCCTGGAGGTGTGCTGGCTCATACCTATCTTTGACTACCCTCAGAACCCCATGGAGAATGGCTGGAGGAGGGGTGGGGCTGTAGAATAGTGAGCTGGGGCCGCTATGGGTGCAAAGACAGCAGCTCCCCATGGGGGACTTCCCCACTTTTGTGAGTGTCATGTAGCCCATGCTGGCTTCAAACTTGCTGTGTAGCAGATGGACTAGCCTTCTGTGTCCACCTCATGAGTGCTGGGGTGACAGGCATGCCTCGGGGCTCCATGCATGCTAGGCAAGCACTCTACCAACTGAGCTACAGCACCAGCAAGAAACTATATTTAGAACCCCCCCCATAAGCAAATAAGTCTCTGTTTGCTCCCTGCTCTCTAGGTCCCAGTTTTGTCCCTCCCTGTTGGACCCCCAGACTCTACCTTGGCCTTGGCCCTGAAGAAGGGGTAGCTGACATTGCAGACTTTCTTGTGTAGCCGCCTCTCCTCATTGACACACTCAATGCTGTTGTCTGAGTCATCCTGGGATGGGTAAGGCAGTAATCAGGCAGGCCCCAGTCCTGGGTCTGGAGCTCATGCTTGCTACAGCAGCCCCTCAACCCACTCTGGGGATCACCCTGCCACTGGACATGGCAATTGGACACCCGGGATGCCACTTGCTGGCTACCTGAACTACAGAGGGTCCTTGAGACTGAGGCCAGGTATAGCTGGGTCAGACTAAAGGCATGAGGTAACACAGGGAGGGTCTTACTCAATGTCCAGGTTGGTAAGGTGTATGTTGATTCTCCCCTTGCGTCTGGGAACTGGCTAGCTGCAGTAGCTGCAGGTGGGACCCTCTCTCAGGCTGTGGACAGTGACTAGGCTGGTACTGATGCTTGGTCCACTTAAAGGTTGAAAGCCACTCCCCACCTCACTGCCTCCTCAGGCTCTGAGGCCCTCTGAGTGATCATGTAGCTCGCTTGCTCGCTCGCTCTTTCTTTTCTTTCTTTCTCTCTCTCTCTTCCTTTTCCTTCCTTCCTTCCTTCCTTCCTTCCTTCCTTCCTTCCTTCCTTCCTTCCTCCCTTCCTTCCTTCCTTTCTTTTTCTAATGGAAGAGAGATCCTGGAGCCACACAATTAATATTGCCTGGTCTCCAGTGACTTTGTGTGGACAGCACTGTTCCATATCTGGAGTCCTGGACTGGATAAAAACGGAGAAAGCAAGCTGAAGCCTAGCATTCATTTTCCCTGCTTCCTTGTGCACACAATAAGATCAGCTGCCCTGCCATCCTGCCATGATGGCCTGTATCCCCCGACCATGCTACCACTTCCTCCCAAGGATTCTGCGTTGAACACATATTTAGTGTCAACATGAAGCAGGGGATTGTGAAAGAGGGGCACATAAGCAGAGGACCCAGGTGTGAGTGAACAGGGCATACCGGGAGGCAGTGGTGACGGGTGTGGGGAGGGGTGCCTTAGGGTACCGGGGTAAGAGAAAAAGCAGGTGGGGCCTTGAATGTGACAATAAGGTATCTGAGATCCCGCAGTCTCACAAGATACAGGCTCCCTGGTAACCATGGTCCCCAGCTCTGACCACCCACCGAGGACCCCCAGAGGAGGGACAGGACACAGCTTTGTCAGCACCACCTTTACTCCTGTGCCCTTGGCCGTGGTCAGCGGGGCGAGCAGCAGCGGTCCTACCTTCTGGATCAGGCTGGCGAACTGCAGGTTTTCTGACTGAGAGATGTTGAGGACAGTGCTGTAGGCGTTCTCCCCTCTGTTCTCCAGCGTGGCCTCCACGGCCACCCGGCGACGCGTGCTCTCTATGATGAAGACAGTGGTGTCGAAGGACAGCGTGTAGGCGGAGCAGTCCTGTGCAGTCTTCCTCAGCACCCGTTGGCAGTACTCCCTGTGGGAAGAGGCTGCCGGCTATCAGGCAGGTGAGCTCGGGGATGAGGGCTGGAGCCGAGTCTCAGGACTGACAGAGCTATAGGAATGGGGGCACCTGGCCAGCCTCTGCCTGTGGGAGCAGCCGCTGAGGGAAGGAGATGGATGGTGGGCCTGCCAAGAGCTCATGCTTCTAGCCGCCCACCTGTCCTAAAGCCCCCTGTTCTTAGTCACAGGCCGACTGTGCCTCCGAACTCAGCTCTCTCGTTTGACCTCACTAGTCACATACGATCTTTCTGCTTCCCTTTTGGCTTTGGCTACCAGGAAGCTCAGCACTAAATCTTGATTACTTTACCTAGACAGGTAAAATATTCCTTTATCCTTTTATCCTGTCTGGATGTGCTATTTCTACTTGCTGTCCGTATCCTGGCATTTACAATTTATCTCACTGCATAAAAGTTAAACAAAAATTATTGTAACGTTTGTTCGGTCAGTTAAAAATGATCTCATGGGCTGGATGGTGGTGGCCCACACCTCATATCCCAGCACTTGGGAGGCAGAGACAGGCGGATCTCTGTGAGTTCAAGGCCAGCCTGGCCTACAGAGCAAGTTTTAGGACAGCTAGGGCTGCACAGAGAAATCCTGTTTTGGGAAAAAAAAAGCACTCATGAGCATTGCACCCTGGTTTACCTTGTGTGCTAGTCTGTTTCCTCCAGGGGATTGTGGGTACTGTGTTTGGCCATGTCATGTGGAGGGCAAAGGACAATTTGTGAGGGTCAGGTTTCTCCTTTTACCATGTAGGGCTAAGGATCAAACACTCAAGCTATCAGAAAAAGCAGATTTACCCACTGAGCTATCTCACCAGTACCCCTTAGAATCTTAGAGAGACTGGAAAGCCCTGGTGGTCAGCTAGGGGACCCTACGCATTATCCAGGGTCTGGGGTTAGAGGACAAGGCCCAGAACTCTGGTTCATCTGTCGTCACCTTCTTAATCTTTTTGTTGTTGTTCTTTGCTTGCTCGTTTGTAAATTTACTTATTTCATGTGCATGTGTATTTCTCCTGCATGTCTATCTGCATACCAAATGCATGCCTAATGCCCATAGAGACCAGAAGATGGCATCATAACCCTTGGAACTGAGTCACAGATGTTTGAACTGGGTCCTCTGAAAGAACAGCCAGTTCTCTTAACCACTGAGCCATCTGTTCAGCCCTATTTGGTTTTTCTTTTTTGACAAGGTCTCTTCTCATTCTGGCTGGCCTGGAACTCACAGATACCTGCCTGTCTCTGCCTCTCAAGTGCTGGAATTAAAGGGGTGTGCCACCACACCTGAGCTCCCCTCCCCACTCTTTGAGAGGGTCTCGTGTAGCCCAGACTGACCTTGAATTCACTAAGTAGCCAAGAGTGCCTTGGATTTCTGACCACTTCTCCGAGCACTGTCACCATGTATGGGCCACCACATGTACTTTATGCTGTGCTTGGGCTCGAACCTAGGACTTTGTGCAGGCTAGGCAAGCACTCTATTCACTGAGCTACATCCCTAGCTCCCTGGTTCCATGTTCTATCTGTTTAGCAGCTTGGGCACAAATGGAGGTATTCCATCCTCAAAGAAGCTGGAGAGGTTAGAGCAGGCTAAAGCAGCTTCATGGGACAATCCAGCCCTGAGGAGCTCCAGGCCACCAGTAGAGAGGGGTCAAAGGTGCGTGAAGCAAGGAGCCACTCACGTGGCAGTGGGCAGATCACTCCGAGCATCCAGGACAAGGTCAGGGACACAGTGTTCATCCTCATTACAGCCATTCCAAAAGGGCACCTGCAGAGAGAACCAGTGTGACTGACCGGAGAAGGGACAATGACCTCCAACCCTGGAATCTAGAGCCCCCGGCCTTTGTCTCTACACACCAGATGGGGCTCTGCTTGCCTCGTAATCCCCCAACACACCCCCTTGCTGAGTCCTTCACCCCTGCGCTAAGAGAAAGCGCTCAGCCAGGCTGGCAGCACAAGCTCCCTCACCCAGCAGCACAGTTCCAGGCAGCAGGAACTGCCCATCTGTTGTGTATAAGATGCTTAATCCTGGAGATGGAGGCTGAGAACGACGCAGCATCTGCGCTTGGATCGCGCGGATGACTGACATGTGAACAAACAGCTACAGTGTGAAATGTGCAGAAAAGCAGAAGCGTGAGGACCAGAAGAGGCAGAGGGAGCACTGGCTTTTGGGCCTGCAGGTGTTCAGGGACATTTTCAAGGTGGGGACAGTGGGTCAGAGCTCTGAAGCATGGCCACGTGAGCCGGATGCACCAGGGGAGTGGAAAGTCCGAGAGCAAGCTAGATGTCCTGCAGAGACGTGAGTGCAGGAAATGACTCCATGTTTAAGTGCTGTGTAGAGCAAGGCCAGGCAGAGGAGAGGAAGAAACAAACAACCATCATAAATAAATATAGCTTTCCTATAAGGCCTTGGGTCATCCCTTGTATATGATGGAGTCAGCAAGCACTCTGGCGTGGGAGGGCCCTGCTGGACAAGCATGCTGAGGGAAGTGGGAGGATGGACTGGGAGGGGCCAGGCTAGAGGCAGAGAGGCCTGGGGAAGTAGCTGTAACACTCAGGAGGGATGAAGATAGCATAGGCTTGCCTAACGTCTCAGAGGTGGGGTCACTAGGACCTAGAAGCTCTTGGGGTTGAGGGAGGGACTCAGAGGGTCACCCTATTCTTTTTCACCTTCTGCAAGGCAGACAGCACCATCCATTCAGAACCCTAAGATATATTCAGGAGATTGGCTTGGGGGTGTGCCCTGTGGCTCATCCACAGCACAGTTCAGTAGAGGCTGGGTGCTGAAGCCTGGCTCAATGGGGGGTGGGGTAGAGGTTGGGGACAGGAGACCTGGTCTCATTAGCTCCTCTCAAAAGGTGTGGAATATTTCTTTATACTGTATGAATGGATGTCACTGTGATTGGTTTAGTAAAGAAGCTGACTGACCTATAGCTAGACAGGGTAAAGTTTAGGCAGAAGATCCAGACTAAGAGAATGCTGGAAAGAAGGAGGAGGAGTCTTTTGAGTCGTGAGCCTGACTCAGAAGACACAACATGGGAAGTTCATAGATGATGTAAACGAGCCTTGGGGCAGCACATAGATTAATAGGAGTGAGTTAATTTAAGTTGTAAGAGTTGACTCGAGACAAGCCTGAGTGTTCAGCTAAGCATTTATAATTAGTATTAAGTCTCTGTGTGGTTATTTGGGAAGTGGCCAGCAGGACAGAAAAGTCTGCCTACAGACTGAGCCCCCGGTTTGGACACATTGTTAGAGGTACCCAGTCTACAAAGATACTGTACACACTTCACCAAACCTGGGCTGGGGTCCTGGTGGCTCAAGCCTTCAGCCAGCCATTCAAGAGGCTCGCAGAAGACAGAGCCATTCCTCAGAAGTTCTAGCCAGGTGATGAAGAGAGATGGTTATTGAACTCAGTGTCACAAACTGGCTGAACCCGGGGTCTCGTGTAGTCTAGGCTGGCTTTGAGTTTGCTATGTAGCTGACAATAACCTTGAACTCCTGATCTTTCACCTCCTGAGTGCTGGGATTGCAGGCATGTGCTTCATGAGTGAGCTGGTTTATGCCATGCTGGAGAGGGAGCCCAGGGTACTGAGCATGCTAAGCAAGCCCTCTATCAGCTAAGCCACATCCCCAGCCCCTCAGCACTCCATAAACTGGTGGTGCACACCTGTAACCCCAGAGCTCAAGTGGTGCAGACACAACAGGCGACTCTGTCTCTCATCTTTCCCCCACTTTCTCTCACCCCCTCACTCGGGAGACACGGCCAGCTTTCCTGGCTTTAAAACAGGTTCTCTCCTGCTCTGAGCTCTGAGTCCAGACTCCTTCAGCCAAGCCCAAAGCTGCCTCCTGCAGGAAGTTCCCTATCCATTATCTGAGGTGGCTCGCATCCTCCATCTCTACCTGGGATCAGGATCCTGGGGGCATCAGGGTCCTGGCATGGGTGACTGCACGTGAATCTGCTTCACAGGCTTCATGAGTGAGCAGTGTTCACTCATTCATTCCCTTGCTGTATGTATGGGCTTTGTAATGATGGTGTTAGGAAAGTCCGTGGCTGGAAGAAGCTAGCTTTCTTCTCCTGCCAGTCCAGTGACTCACATGGGAGAAAAGGGACAAGGGAGAGCAGACGGGCTGGGTGGGAGACTGGGAGGGGCTGAGGGAAGATGCATGCTATGTGTAGGGATGGGGGTACTGTGGAGGATGAGGGAGGCTGTGGGAGTGTGGACAGTAAGACACTATGCTCCCAGCTCAACAGTCCCATCACAGTGCTGGAGAAATCCGAGCAAGCACTCCGGTGACTCTGAGGCTGCGGGCTAGACTTTGCTTGAGTGCCTGAACCTCGAAGCTCCAGGTTTCTAAGCGCTGTGACGTGATTAAGCCTTTGCCTATTACTTAGGGTCCAATATTGCCTTCTGTAAATCCTGCCTGCTCTCCCAGCCCACTTAGACAGAAATGGGGAGACCTTCTTGAATGGGACTTTCCATGGAGCAAGCACCCCAAGCTATTAACAGAAGATCCAGGTGCCCCTAGTCTATAAGATGCTGAGGGGCAGGGCCTCTGCCACTGGCAAGGAGAAAGCTTTCCTTTGGGATCCTTAGTAGCAGGTAAGGAGAGTCTGTCGCTGAGTTAGTCAATCAACAAACACAAGAGCAAGGTCAGAGTGGCAGAGCCCTCTTCTGCAAACACAGGAGTGAGAGCCAGAGGTCACGGATCTCCTCTGGGCCTCTGCACGTCCCCAGGTACAACTCAGTGCTTCCCTGCACATGGGAACCCCACAGAGGAGGCTTGTTCTGCTGGTACTAGCTGTGGGTCTCTGAGGACAGGAGGCAGGAGGGTGAGGGAAGGAGTCCTCCAGACTCATCACACTACAGGTTTGGGGGTGGGTGTGTGGCAGAGGGGCAGGACGCACCGACACTCTGAGTGTAGTGGGCCAGCCATTGTCTAGCATGGGGCCAAAGTCAGGGTCCTCGAGGGTGTACTCCACGGAGAACGTCACTGGCTTCACGTAGTCAGCAGTGTCCTGTGGGGAGAGGAGGACAGAGTTCAGCGAGGAGAGGGTACCATTTCCTGGGCCACAACTCTAGACAAAGAGCTCCCACCCCTCTAGGCTAAGAGGACAGCAGCCGTGGCCCTCAGGAGAAGTCACCAGGTGGACAATGGTTTCTTTCAAGGTCTACAGGTGAGAAGTGAGGGCCAGGTAGAAAAGTGTATGCCAGTTTGGTGTCCTGAAGTTTTCACCACACTCCTGCTCATCCTTCAAAGCCTCGGCTCTCATGGCTCAGATACCTTGGTCATTCAGGAAGCCTGGCAGGCCCCTTCCTCCCTTCAGATTTGTTACATCAGCTTCTCCCACAGCATCGAAGCTGCTTTACTGTTCTTTTCTCTTTGTTTTGTTTTTGTTTCGCTATATAGCCCAGGCTGGCCCCAGATACAATCTTTTTTTTTAAAGATTTTATTTATTTATTATATATATATAGCATTCCTTCTATGTATGCCTGCAGGCCAGAAGGGGGCACCAGATCTCATTATAGATGAGCTGTGAGCCACCATGTGGTTGCTGGGAGTTGAACTCAGGACCTCTGGAAGAACAGTCAGTGCTCTTAACCACTGAGCCATCTCTCCAACCCCCAGATACAATCTTCTTGCCTCCGTCTCCTGAGAACCGGGATTACAGGCATGTTCCACTATGCTCAGCTAAAAGATCTACCTGTGTGCCTGACTCTCTTCCCTGGCAAGGAATAGTCTAGAAACCTCTGAGTGTGGCCCAAGCACTGTGATACAGCCTTATGATGTTGAATGAAGGAGGGAATGGATGCCGGTGAACATGTGAACAAGGCAAGGAGATCCAGTTTGTCCCGACGATGGGTGACAGATGACTGGGGTGCTCCAAGCTGCCTGAAAGCACCCATGTCCTAAAGCTGTGGTCATCACATTTGGTATTTCTGTATGGAAGCAAACCTTTTTCTCACTCAGTGATGAGCACCAGGCCACCGCCTCTCTGGGGATGCCGCCAGTCAACATGCCCATGCCTCTGCCTGCCTTATCCGATCTTCATCTCCAGCCCACCCTGCTGTTCTGATTTTCCAGCCATGGGTGGGGGGTCACTCTTTCCCTCATCTTCTCAAATGAACTCACTTCCTCGATTTTATTCCTTCTAGGTGTGAACATCTGGGAAGGTGGGAATGTGGTATGGTGGATGGCATAGCCATGAGGGCTTTTATCTGGGGCCTGAGGAAGGGTACAGGCCAAGGTTGGCCACGCTGTACTCTGGCTACCCACTGAGGGCTATGAACTGGCCTGGCACCGTGGGACTTCCTACAGAAGTCCCTCTACTCTGTACCCTTCTTGTAGGGCTGAGGGCCTGCTTGTGGGTTGCTGGGCTCACCAGGACATGGAAGTTGATCCTTTGGCAGTGTTCCTGGCTTGAGGAGAGTAAGACAGCCCTGTTGGTGAACTGGTCTCCACCCTCGTCCAGATGTGCCCGTGGCATGTACCGCCTCTCGTCCATGGTGGCATTGTACCTGATGCCTGGAAGAGAGAAGGACAAGACCAAGCTGGCGCTTCATCCTCATCCTAGATTATCCACCTGCTTCGCCTCTGGCCCCATCCCTCACAGGCAGCTGGAAATAGAAGCTTCCATATTGGGAGCAAAGGATATGGTGAACAGGAAGAAGCGGAGGAGGAAAAGCAAGAGAACAACGGGAGGCAGGAAAGGAGGCATGGAGGGAGGGACAGAGAGACGGAGGTAGAGAAGTGAGCCTTGGAAAAAGGAGAGGGACGGACAGGCTAATGTTGCTCAGCCCCTCCCTCCCTCCAACACCCTGTCTCACACCATGGCTCTGTGCCTTTAGGAGCTCCTCCTAGGGCTTTCTCATGCTAGGGGGGCTCCTTGGACCCATGTCTGTATTGTGTGGCTTGAGGCCCACAGACTTTCTCTTTTTAGCCTACAAAAATCTGACATTCAGGACTGATACAGTGTCTTCTGTCCCCTAGGTAGCTCTATAGTGGCTGTATCCTTGAATCTTTGTCCTATCATAAATGGAACTTCCAAGAAAAGTGCCCAGCCACCAGGCCTGGATGTGTCCTCATCTCCCCCTTTCTTCTTTGTCTGGTTTTGTCCTCATCACTGGAAGGGACACTACCTGTGGTCTCCATTGTATCTGTCACTTCCAGAGCAGCATGGTCCAGCAAGCAGGTACCTTAATCTAATCTGAGGTAAAAGGAGAGGACCCGTCCCAGGCCCATGGCCCTGCTGAGTGGCAGTTGTGGCTCACATGCCCAGCCCCTGGTCTCCAGCTCCCCAAGACTGGCTTCAAGTTGGCTTCCCAAATTTGCCTGACTCCTGGCTTCCTCTCTGTAGTCTACTGCCTGCCTTTTGCATGTGATTCAAAATCCAACCAAGGGACATTCTTCTGTTCCTGGCCTTTCCCATCAGTTCTGCCCACTACTACTCTTGCCCTGCCAGGAGTCCCTTGAAAGGAGGGCATCAGAGGAGAACCTAGCAGGCATTGAAGGTGCTCAGGGTGTGGCCTGGTACCTAGAACCCATTTCGGGAAAGGCCCAGGCTGGGAACCAGAACAATCGCAAAGCCCACAGAGAAACCAGAGCTGGGCTGGTGCCCCAAGGAGGCTGGTTTACCGACGGTTGCTGTTTGGAAGTGGGGTGCCAGGAAGACAGGCACGAAGCAGAGGAAGGCAGCCAGACAGGTGGCATCCCTGCCGTTGCGCTTGCAGTCCTTGTGGAAGATGTTGATCTTGGGTGGCTCAAAGTGAAGACTGGCGTTGATCCGAACCACAGGGCGGGCCCTGGAGAAGACAGACAGGTCAGCTAGGATGGGGCTGGAGCTCTGACTGCCTCGCTGGGTCCCAGGGACAGAGGTACAGACCCAGATGTGGAGTCTGTAAAACCCCCTAGAGGGTGTGGTGTGGGAAGGGGCAGAGAGACCTGAGGAAGCTACAGGGTTGATTGGCCAAAGAGAGAGGGCGGGCGGCTCAGCAGCTTTAGGGCTCCGGAACAGCCTATTCTCCTTTTCCTCCAGGTTGCTCTTGTTGAGGACTACTGGTTTCCCTCCACCCGGCATGTCCAGCACGACACACGTTTGAATCAACTGGAGAGAAAGGGCCTGGGGAGATGGCTCAGGGCTCAAGAGTACTGGCTGCATTTTCAGAGGACACGTGTTTGATTCCCAGCACCAACACATGTGGCAGCTCACAACCACGTGCAACTACAGTCCCAGGGGATCTGACACCTGCTTCTGGCCTGCGTGGGCACCAGCATGCACAGGCATACAGACAAAACATTTATTAAATATAAATGAAAAAGGAGAAAGAAAGGATTGTGAGCGGAACCGATCCAAGGCTGTCTCAGAGGCCCTTACGAAATGACAAAAGGAACCTAGCTCTATATACTGGCTCAGGAGCAGACTTGGCAAGGCCAGTCTGGGGCTGAGGCTGGAGCTTTGCTGTTTCTGGGAACTTGACTTTTCCCCTGAAGAGACTGGAGTTATCAGTCCCAAGCCACTGTGTGCTGTAATGCTCTTGAGGTACCCTGTGCTCCCTTGGGGCCACACTGCTTGATTAGCTTCCTGCCGATTGCATCCCATTGTATGGTAGTTTCTGCTGACAGCGCCCCATTTCTCCTCTGGAAACAGTATATAAAATACCATGCTTCTAAATAAGCTTGCTTGGCATAAGACATAAGCCTGTGTAAGACCTCCTGATCCCAGACTTATCTGTCCCCTCACCTTCTGGTTCCCTGGTCCTCTCTCTCTCTCAGGGCCTGTCACTGAAGAACAACCTGTTGGCCCAGCTCAGGAAGGAACAGTGGAGCGAAGCAAAGAAAAAAGAAAGGGGGGAGGAGGGAAAGAAAAACCATGTCAGGAGCAGAGGGTGTAGCTCAGTTGGCAGTGCGCTGGCCCAGCATGCAGGAAGCTCTGGGTTTGATTCCCAGCGTCATAAACAAGGTGTGGTGGGATGGAGTTAGAAAGCTCAGAAATTCAAAGTCATCCCCGACTTTCCAGTGAGTCTACAAACCAACCAACAAACAAGAAATCCCACGCCAAGGCTGCACCCCTGGCCTCACTAAATGGAGACACGAGCTTGTCTTAAGACTGTCTCTCAAGTTCTAATCTGCATGCACCACTGCCTCCTGCAGACTTCCTGTTGCAGCCCAGATCCGATGCTGTCTGTTGGCACAGACTCTGCACATTTAATGGGCTCTGGAGCGAGGCTGAGTGGCTGGTGCATGGAGCACAAGTGAGGGGAAAGCCTGGAAGTACAGCCAGACGCTGAAGACGGCAGTGTTAAGATGATGGAAAGTTGGCTGACTTTTTTTTTTCTTCAAATTTTAAGTTAGTGCAGAAAACCCTAAATGGTGAAATTGATCTCATCCATGTATATTTAAAAGGCTCCAACCAGCCAGGCATGCTGGTATAATTCCTTTAACCTCAGCAGACACAGGTGGATCTCTGTGAGCTTGAGGCCAGCCTGGTCTACATAGAGAATTCCAGGCTAACCATGGCTACATTCTAAAAGTATCAGTACACAAGAAAATGCATGGGTTTTTCTAAAACATTGATGTGGAAACACACACACACGCACACAAAGGAAAAAAAGTCAGAGGGGTTGGAAGAAAGAAACCCCTATATTTCACATCCACTCTGTGCTGGAGGGGAGGAAAATGCTTTCTAGAGGAGGCTTAGTGCTCCCTCTGTGTAACCCGGGGCAGCAGTGGCAGAGATGCTGCAGCAGTCAGAGTGTAGGAAAAGTTCTGGGGGTGAGGGACAGATTTTGAACCTGAAAGTGGCCAAAGGTTCTAGAATTCTGTTGGGCACAGAGATCAGGACTCCAAGATCACACAAGATGGGAGAGGTTCAGGATTCATTTGGATGACAGTAGCTAAAACCAAGAGGCAAGGACCCAGAAGCAGATTTTGTAAACACTCTGTTCTGGTAACCGGGAAGTCCTGTGGTTAGGGAAAACAGGAACTGACCACAAAACCACAGCGTTGCCCAGGGCGCCCACTGCTAGGTCCACAAGCCCGTCCTCATTGAGGTCCAGTTGTCCGTGGATGCTGCAGCCGAAATGCTGCAGGCCAGGAGCCAGCTCTGAGGCCGCGATTCTCTGCAGGGAGAAGAGAGAAAGGGTGTGTGTGCTGTGAGCCCAGGTTAGCTCTAGGGGGACGGACACAATTCTGAGCTCTGAGAACCTGGCAGCTGCCTTATCAGAGAAACCCCTACCTTTAAAGTCACTGTTTTGGATGAAAATATTATGTCTTAAAATATTCCCTAGCAAGTTTTGGTGACTCGCACTTACAATCTCAGTACTTGAGAGGTGGAAATAGGCTCATGAATTCAAGACCAGCATGGGCTATATAGCAAGACCTTGCCTCAAAAACTCAAGGACTGAAGGTGTAATCGAGTGATGGAGTGCTCACCTGGAAGATACAAGGCCCTAAGTTTGATCCTGAGCACCACAAAAGATAAAATAAATTACTTGGTGAAAGTCAGTGTAATTACCTGGAAGATAACAAGTCCACTGGCATTTCTACCTTGCTGTATTTATTTGACTGTCTTACTAATAAATTATGTAGGCAAATTCTCTAGACTCGATACAACTGTTTAGATCATTAACCCACAACTGTAGTCCAGTTACGTGCGCTGGGCTCTATCAACAGTCAGTCAGGGAAGTGGGAGGGGCTCAGGGGAGCCCTACCCTTTACCCCTGACCCATTGTCTCTTGGTAGATTCTGGGAAAGAAGGACTCATTATCTTTTGTTGTGTACCTACTATTGAACCACCAGGCTCCAACACTTAGCTCCCATGGTCACACCAATGGTGCTGGTAAGTCTTAGCTGAGGTTCCCAAAACAAAATAATACATACGAGTGAGATAATTGTGTGTGTGTGTGTGTGTGTGTGTGTGTGTGTGTGTGTTGGGGGGAGATGAAAAGAGGTTGTAGGGAGGTGAGAATGGTCAGTATCCATCGTGCACATATGTGAAATTATAAATAGAATGGATGGGCCAGAGTAGTAGCACATGCCTTTAACACCAGCCTGAGAGGCAGAGGTAGGTGAATCTCTGTGAGTCTGAGGTCAGCCAGGGCCACAAAGCTTAACCTTCTTTTTAAAAAGAAAGAAAGAAAGACAGAAAGAAAGAAAGAAAGAAAGAAAGAAAGAAAGAAAGAAAGAAAGAAAGAGAAAGAAAGAAAAGTAAAGATGGGGTTTGGAGAGATGGCCTAGTGGTTAAGAGTACTTGTTGTATGTACTGCATACATACCTGAAGGTACCACTAATACACAAAATACATAAATATTAAAATATTAAAAAAAACCCTGGCTACTCTTGCAGGGGACCTGGATTTTGTTCCTAGAACCCAAATGTCAGCTCATGATGGCATGTGTAACTCTAGTTCCAGGGGGTCCAATGCTCTCTTCTGGCCTACTTGGGCACTGTAAACACATACATGCAGGCAAAACATCCATGCACATGAAATAAAAAACAATTCTTTTAAAAAAGAGAGAGAAAAAAAAGAGTGGGCAAAATTCTGATGGCTTTGAGGCTGAAGGTCAGATTTGCTCTGGGCTGGGTCTGTTTGTAGTGAAAATGGAGCCCAGCCGGAAGTGTCCCAGTCACAGGGTTCCTGTTGGGGCAGTGATATTTGGTGCCTGGGATTTTCATTGGACTGATGTTGTCGAGAGGATAAAGGTGTATATGGGGATAGGATGGGGGACATTATGAACATCACTGTACCATGTCAGTCTCTCCACTAGAGGTAGGCACAGCTAGGACAGATAGGATCCTTCCTGCAAGGGAGCATGCAAGGAAACTGAGCAGCAGGAATACATGGGTACAGCCCACATTGCCCACTCTCTGCTCTACCTAGTCTCCCCAAAGCCCCACCTGAATGGGCTTCTTCAGGATGCTGCTTTGGAAGCCATGGAAGATGTAGATGGCCCCTCTGTGGCTGTCCTCTAGAGGGGCCCCCACCACCACATCATTGTAGGAGTCTTGGTTGAGGTCTTGAACTGAGGCAATGCAGGACCCAAACCGGGCGTTCTGGTAGCTGTGGGAATCCTTCAGAGTGCCATTATAAACAAACCGGTTCTGCAAAATCAAGGCCGGGAAGAGGCTCAGGGGACTGGGCAGAGGCTCTGGGATCTTGACTCCCTTTGCCTGCACCAAGCGACTTCTCTTCATTCCATTCCCCAGGACCCCTCCCAGTGACAGGAGCCCAGGGCAGAGAGGCTCCTGTCCTTCCCAGCTGGCTCCTGCAGGCAGTACCGGGCCTCCTGGGAACCTGGGTTCCCTCAAGGTTGACCAAGTCAGTGTAGGACTCTGACGCACTGCAGAGCTGCCCGGCCCCTCCTGGCCACGGTACCTGTCTCAGATTGTAGACATACACCTTGCCTCGCTCTCGGCCCTCGCTGAAGTACATGGGGGCGCCCACCAGCAGGACATCGGTCACTCTGTCGTCATTGATGTCCACTGAGGTGATCTCACTCCCAAAGTAGGAGCCTATCTGCAGCACATGGACGGGAGAAGGATCAAGCTGGGTCCCCAGGCCTCACACTGACAGCCCTGGCCAGGAACCTGGGTTATCTTTTGACCTGGAATGTTTGGGGTCCTGGCAGGCCCTCCCTTCTCATGCCCACCTTCCCCTTCTCTCCCCTGGGCAGACTTACCTGCTTTCAGGGTATTCTTGTTTCTTTCCCTATCTCAGTTGGCAGCTCCTTCCCACCCTCCTATATTTCCATTACTTAATGGTGTAGGAGGGTCCTTCTGTATTTGGGTTGCTTTTATTGGTTAATAAAGAATCTGCCTTGGCCTTCTAATAGGGCAGGACTTAGATAGACAGGATGAAAAGAAGAGAATGCTGGGAAGGGGACAGAGCGAGAGAGAGCTGCCTGCAATGAATACAGTTTCCGTATAATTATTTCGGGTACACACCGGGAGCCGGAACAGAACAAGGGGCCCGGCGCCGGGAACACAGCCCGAGCCCCCCATTACTACAACTTAACTTTAATTATGGTTATTTATTCATCGGGGCTGTGATATATTATAATGACAAAAGCAAAAATAATATAATGGCAAAAAAGGAAACTACATAAATATTTTGAAGACAAAAACGGGTTACCCATAGTCTCAACATTCAGACACAGCCAGCATGAGTGTTTTGCTGTATTTCCCCCACTCTGTTCTATGGCTTTTACATTGCCAGTTCTTATATATAAAGAAGCTTTTCTCGTCACAACGAGACTGCTCTTCATCTCTCCTGATTATTAGATGTAATGATGTATCCAGAACCTTTCTTCAGGACATATTTTTTTCTCATAAAGGCCCCATTTAAAAAACATTTATTCTCTGAGAATTTTCAGACATGTATATAATGAAACCCAGTCCTATCCACTCTCCAGTTTGCCCCTCCAACTTCCCCTAGGTCCCCCTTAGTCATCTTCTCTCAACATTATTTCTTCTCTCTTTAAAAAGCAACAGACTAAATCCACTTAGCATTGCCCACATGTGTACTACTGGCCACACCCCTAAAGAATGGACTCTCCTTCATTCCGCAGCTATCAATTACTAATAGGTCATCAGTTAGGGGTGTTGCCTCATGAGCTCCTCCCCAATCTGGGCTTGTGCAGGTAACCTTAGCTGCTGTGAACTCACGAGTGCAATAGCCAACCGTGATGGGTTGTTTTTTGTGACTTGATTGCTGCTGATTCAGAATTAGCTATGTCCGTCCCCTAATGATTTAATCAAGCCACAATAGTTAGTTCATTTCCAAGTGACATGGAGCACACTGGCATTCCCATTGTCGATGGTGACTGACACTTCTCTGTCCGAGGGCTCACTCTCTATTTATCTCTGTCCTTCATTGAGTGTAGCGATCCCCACGTGAGCGGAGGCACCATTCACGATCCATTAGAGACTGAGGAACCCCCTGTCTCTACTTCCACCTCTACATGCAGCCTGGTATTGGCCAGCATCTCATTGTTGCCTGACTGCTCCTCCTCTATGCTTGGCTCCCAACTCACCCTTGTGGTGGCAGCCTGGCCTCTAACCCCTGGCCATATACAGCCTGGTGTTTGGGATAAAGCCTACGTTCTTTAGCATGACCCTGTAGGATCTGCCTCCCTTCCCAGTCTCTGCTCTGCTGCCCCTGGCTCCCAACATTGAGCCTCTGCCACCTGCCTCTTTCCTGCCCGTGCACCAGCGATTTTCTTTCCAAAGACTCGCTTCCCTCTCACAAGCTTCCCTCTTCCTTACATCATCTCCCCCTCCCCTGCCTCCTGCAGACACTCAGACTTCAGCTGATGCTTCGCTTCCTTTGAGAAGGTGTCTCTGACCTCTCAACCCCACTGTCCATGACAAGGGTGCCTTCTCCTACTAGGGTCTGCTCCCTCCTTGGGAGCCTCTTGAGGGTAGGCCCTTGTAGGCTTGGGGATCATGCCTGGCACACCAGATGGGCTCAGTAAATGCTTAGAAGAGGGAACAGCATCCTGCCTGTGGTAGGGCCCCATGTGAGACACTAAAACCTTGGGTTAGCTTGTGGGTGCACCATGCTGTTAGGACGCAGTGTTAAACCCAGGCCTTGGTACATGCCAGGCAAGTGCTCTGCTGCTGAGCTTACACCTCAGTCTGCTTTTTTTTTTTTCATTTTACATGGGTTACTTGAAATCTAGAGGATTCCAGTTGCCTGGCCAGGGTCAGAAGCCTGGTGATTGCTGGGCCAAGCCACTCTGACACAGGAAGCCTAATGCTCCTTCTGCCATGACCACTAGGCACAAAACTATATAGCCTTGGCTGTCCTGGAACTTGCTGTGTAGACCAGGCTGGTCTTGAATTCACAGAGATCTGCCTTCCTCAGCCTCCCAAGTTCTAGAACTAAAGGAGTGCACCATCATGCTTGGCTCAGAAGCCTGTTCTTAAAGTCTAAAGACTTTACATGGGCTAGGGTTGTGGCTCAGTTGGTAGAGTGCTTGCCTAGGATGCTGCAGCCCTGGAGTTGAGCCTCAGCACCACATGAACCAGAGGTGGTGCTGCTTGCCTATAATCCTAACATGGGAGGTGGAGGCAAGAGGATTGGGAATTCCAGGCAATCCTCAGCAATATAGTGAGTTTAAGGTCTTCCTGGGCTACATTAGACCCTGTCTCAAAGCAAAACAAACAAAAAAAAAACGTTAAGAAGGAAGATAAATATACAGACAGAAGAAAAAGACAAGAGCCTGAGCCGGGTGGGGAAGGGAGAGAGGTGTCAACATAAAGTAATTATAAGGCAGACAGGAAAAGTCAACTAAATCTGTGGTTTCAGCTGTGTGGGTCACAGTGATCTGTCTTCAGCACTACGATTTCTTGTTTTGGTGCTGGAGGTGGAGCCGATCAGGAAAGAAACTTGAGTTTTCAGCATATTCCCTGTAGCTCCCAGGTCTAGCCTTCCCTTCCTGAAGGTGCTAGCCTTGAGTGTGCTGAATCATGGGGGGGGGGGGAGGAGGGTGTGGAGTGGGCTGGAGCAGGTGGAGCTGGATGGAGTGGGCTGGATCATGGTGGGGCAGGGTGGAGAGGGCTGGTATGGGATGGAGTGGATGGGTCAGAGTTTGCCAGTCTCAACATGAGGTGCATACTTGGCTCAGAAGCCTGTTCTTAAAGTCTAAAAAACACTGGCCTAGAAGAGGAGTCAGAGAATTGTGACCCTCTGTAGTCTGGGCTCAGGTTGATAGGAGAGGAATGTCTCCTGGTGACAGGACAGGGCAGGAGAAGCTATAGGATGGGGCTGTTCTAAGGCTCCAAGTATTGAGAGAAGGCAGGCCAGGGCCTGGGTGGGGCTTAGCTGGGATCCAGGGTACCAGAGGATGCTGTCAGTTAGGAGATGTCAAGGCCTGGTCTAGGTAGGGGCTGTTGGGAGTCAAGAGGTGACGTCATGCAAGAGCCCGAGTTCTTAGCATGACCTGGTCAGGAACCTGCTATACGATCCTGGAGAAGCTGTGTCACTTCCTTGGCTGCTGCCATGATTCATTTTGTTCCTGCCACCAGTGCTTGCTCACCAGAGCTTTCTAATTGGCATCCTAACCACCTGACACAGCCTGTCACACAGTCTGGTTGTTAGCACATCCCAAGAGGGACAGTGGCATTAGCAGTGAGCTTTACTTCCAGGAAAAAGGAAGAAGCTGCTGTCCCCGTGGGTCTTATTGTGTGTGTGGGGGGGTGGGGAATGACATAACTGGTCAGAAGCATCACCTCAGCTCCCTGGCACCCCTTTATACAAAGAGTCTGAACTGTTTAGTTGGGGGTTTCACCTCAGCTCCCTGGTACCCCTTTATACAAAGAGTCTGAACTGTTTAGTTGGGGGTTTCACCCCAGCCCCCTGGCATCCATTTTTGGAATGTTGGGCAGAAAGTTACATTTCAAAGCTCCCTCCCCGGAGAGTTGCCTCAGTCCAAATTCCACCGAGAAAGCCCTCCAAACTCCACCGAGAAAGCCCGCCAAACAGTGACCCCTCCCCAGGGAGGGTCAAGACCACTCCCACAGGCTATTTAAACTGTCCCCCAGAGAATGAACACGTGGTCTCCCCTTTTCCCTCTCCAGAGGTTGTTCAGGTTCTCCTTTTCCCTCTCCGTGTTTTCCCGGTGTGGGGGGGGTACCCCGGGAATGCTGGCAGCCATTAAACCTGGGCATCTTCTAATTTGGACTGATTTGGTCTGATTGGGATTACTGCATTGGCGGAGAGGTTTGTGGGTCAGAAAATACTTAACAATAACAAGACAGCTCAAGGAGTATGGCTGTCCTTTCAGAATACCCCAGGGCTAGGAGAAGCTTAGGCCAGGTAGACACTGATGCTGCCTGGAGCCGCTACTCCTGAGCACACCAGGCAGGGTAGCAGCAGAGGTCACCTGGCACTGTAGAGGCAAGAGGTCCAGAAGATGGAGGGAAGAAGTTGCCCCAGGCTCTCATTAGGAGCCAACCAGACTTTGAGGGGAGGGGACAGTGCAGGTTCTATGGCTGTTTAGGGGGTAACTGTTTTTGCAGGCACCTTTAATCAGAGAGAATTAGACCTGTGCTCCCAACACAGGGAAATACTTGTGGGTGTGGGACCTTCTTGTTGAGAGGGAAGAGCCCCTTTACCCACTCTGCCTAGGTCAGACCCTAACCCTTGCCCAGAGCCTGCCCCCTGTTCTCCATTACCTGCTCGCCCCGAAGAGCCTGGTGGATGGTGAGGCTGCGGTTGTTGTGCATAGTGAACAGAATGACCTTGCCCGTGTGGTTGAACCTGGGGGCTCCGGCCACGTACACCCGCCCCTGCTTGGAGGACACGACTGATGTCACTGTGTAGCCTGCCAGAGGAAGAAACAGACTGGTCTCTGATGCTGTGTGCTCAGTACAGCTTGCTGGGTTTTGGCATGGGGAGCAGCCAGGCCTGAGGAGGAATAGTGAGTCCTGTTTCCCTTGAGCGCATGGATTTATGAAAAGAGCCTGGAGATGTAGCTCAGTGGAGAGCGTATGATTGGCCTAGACCAGGTCCTGTGCTTGATCCCCAGCCCCCAAACCAAACAGAATTATTTAATAAAAAGGAGAATGGCTGTTGACAAGACCTGCACTTTGTCCTAGGGGAGGCAGGCCCAGTGTGACATAGCTCCAGTCCAGACCTAAAGCTTTAAGTTTAGAAGCTTCCATGGAAGCCTACTTATACTATGGGGAACTTGCTGTCATTTATTCTATATGGTCAGATACTGGCATGGGGTGTGGGATGTAGCTAGGGAGAAACCAACCTTGTAGCTAGAATTGCCAACAGGCACAGATGGGCCTCTCAATCTGGGGCCCGCCCTCCTTACCCTTTGTCACCAGCCACTCTCCCATGGGCCTCACCTAGGTATGCGGCATGGTTCTTCAGCTCCTCCGGGAACTCCTTAAGGTAGGACTCCCGGTGGGGAATCACCTTGCCCGCGCTTGTCTCCTTCAGTACTGCTCCGTTCCAGTCGTAGGCTCCCACGGCTCCCAGCAGGATCCCGTCCTGGCACCAGGGAAGAATGTGGCATCAGACCCTGTTTCTAGGGACCTCTTGCTGAAAGCACCCAGGTCTTGCAAACTCTGAGGCACCACTGGTCACCTTTGCCAGGGGTGGTGACATAGAAACTCAGCTTCCAACTGGGGCTCTTGACTTATAATCAAGCCTCAGAGACCATGGTGCCCTGAGCACAAAATGGGTCAGGCTGATCTCAAGGGTGTGAATTTAAAAACAGATAAAGGAACATTCTAGAAGTAAACTCTGAACCCAGGACAAACCTTCCACATTTCCTTGGACTTTTTAAACCACTCAGCTTCGTTGTTACCTACCCAGCCCAACACTCCTTCAAACCCTGCTGTCCACAGGTGACTGCCGGCTCAAAGGCCCCCGAGTCAGAGAGAAGGCAGTTTCACTTTCTGGGAACTGTGAATTGTAGAGCGGAAGCAGAGTGGATGAGACAGGTTGGGCAGATAAGCTAGGGCCATGGAGTTTGTTTCTTCACTGACTTGGAGGGTGTCTCTTGCCTTACCCACTACTGCAAGACAAGTGCATGCTGCCATGCCTGGATATGAAGGCAGGAGGTGTTATTTCCTGAGAACTGGGTGCCTGAACCCTTCCCACCCCTAGTGTGAACAAACCACATGACTAGTGGGCATAGGAAGGCAAACAGGAAGCCCTGAAGGAGGCGGGATGGTATCTGGACAGCAGTACAGGAAGAAGGTAGTGAGAATAGTTAAGGGGAGGGGCGGCTGCACTGTATCTTAGCTTTGGGCTTTAATTTTCTTTTACAAAAGTTTTTTTGGGGGGATGGGCTGGGAAGATATCTCAGTCAGTGAAGTGATTGCTTTGCAAGCACAATGACCTGCGTTCAGTCCATAGGACTCATGGGAAAAGCAGCTGAGCACGGCAGCATGTGCCATAGACTCAGTGCTGGACAGGCAGGTGGTCCCGGCTTGCTGGCCAGCCAACCCAGCCTATTTGGTGAGCTTCAGGCTAGTGGCGGACTCCTCAAAATAAACAAAGAAAAAAAAACATGGAAACCTGGAGTTGCTTCCTGGCTTCAATGTACCTGGGATGTGGCTCAGTGGTAGAGTAGCTGCCAGGCACAGGCAAAGCCTTGGGTTCCATTCTCCACACCGTATAAACTGGACACTCCCAGCACTCGGATGGTGGAAGCAGAGGGATCCAAAATCAAAGTTATCTTGGCTACATAGTGACTTTGAGGCTAACCTAGGCTTTATGAGATCCTTACTCATTTTTTTTTTTTTTGTGTGTGTGTGTGTGTGTAGGGTAGAATGCAGGGTCTGACCTGTGCTAGCCATGCACTCTGCCAGCAGCAGCTTTGGGCTTTTATAGTTTCGGCAGGTAAGCCCCTCCCCCCGTAACCCCCATGCCCCAGCCCTCCATGAGCCCAGCTGGCTGGTTCTGGCCAGGTTCAAAGATCTCCTGCCATTTTAAAGAGGCAAGTTGATCTTATCCAACAGATGAAAAGGCCAGTTCTCTGGAGGGAGAACTTCCCCTGTGAAATGTTTTTGCAGCTATAAATAAGCTGTCTTGGGGAGTGCCTGGTGCTCTGTCATGTTCAAAGTCCATTGTCCTAATTAGCTCCCTGCTCCACTCAGCTGGGAAGCACTGACAGTGGGCTGGGCCAAGACTGAGGTCCGGAACCCAAATTCCTGTTGTCCACGGTTACTGCCAATATTCCTTGATTTTGGAGTATGCTCCTACTCGGTGGGGCACTTTCTCATCCAGCCCTCTCCCATGGGAGCCCACAGGGGCCCTGGGAGGGGGCAGACTGCTTCTTATCTGCACTTGGGGTTCATAGAGAGGCAGAAGTGTTCCCAAAGTCGCACAGCAAGTCTGGAATGTTGCTGGGTCTTTGGCCAGAGGGTAGGTGGGGCAGCAAGAAAAGCCCCCACTGATTTTCCCAAGCCCCACGTGGCTCCTGCTTCCGGTTTTCTACCTGAGCCCCTCCAGGAGGTGGGCCACCCTTTCTTCCTGTTTGTTTGCTGAGTCCAAGTTTGTGACTGCATGCTAGATTTCTTGACTTCTGGGGAGGGTTTTGAAGAGGTGTTGTGGCCTTGCCAACAGCAGGGACCTCTGGTGTGCTGAGAAAGGCCGACTCCACCCAGGTGCCTGGCCCTGCTGAGAGGGCCTTTTCCATCCTCCCTGTGTAGAGTTTGAGAACTACTCTGGACTTCAGGAGCGAGGGGCAAGGTGAGTTCTCATCTCACCTATGCCATTGTATCTTAGCCACAGATAGACCTTGGGTCCTCAGTGGGAGAACTTTCCCCAAAATGGTTTTGTTGGGGACAGGCGTACTAGGAAGTGTGTACATGAGGCCATCAAAACAAATCTCCCCAGGTCATAGCTTTCCCATCTGAGGGCCCCAGACATCTGAAATCTGGGGGAAGAAATCTAGAATATCCTGGGAAAAAGGCCAGAACTTTGGTGGGGGACGCCAGGCATGTGGCCCAGCTGGGAAATGGCAGTGAATCATCTGGGAAAGACTGGCATCTGGCATCCAATGTTTCCTCATGGGCCTGTCTGGATTCCCTGACTTATGGCCACCCTAGATTTATGGGGCCACTGAGCTTCCATGACACAGCTCCAGGGTATCTCTACCTGGGTGGCCTTCACTGCAGGGACAGTCGTGTGTGCCCCCCACCTTGCAACCCTCCCCTCCTCCCGCCATGACACCTGGCCATATCTGGAGACATTCTTGGCCATCTCAGTTCAGGGTGGTGGTAGAGTGTTACTGCAGAGGGTCAAAGTGGTGTTCCTCCCATGGAGGAGTTCTCTAGGGCCTCCCACAAGTGGGCGTCAACTGTTTATAATTTCCTCCTAGGCCTTGGAGCTCTAGACTTTGTTTTCTGGGAGGCAGCTATAGCTCTCCTCATCCTGCTTTCGAAGCCGAGGCCTGCCGTTTTGGTAGTTTGTGGGCTGATTTTGGGTGGCAAGGCTCATTGCTGATTCCTTTTGGTACTTCAGCTGCATCTTAATCAATGGTCCCTGCTCTTCATGAAGTTGTATCTTCTTGCTATGTTCCATTCCCCCTGCTGCCCTTTCTGTGCTACGGGTGCATGTGTGTGAGTATGCATGAGGGCATGCCCATGCCAATGTCTGTGCATTCGGAGGCCAGATGTCTTCCTCTGTCACTGCTGACCTTTCTGCCTTGAGACAGCGGTCTCTCACTGAACTGGAAGCCTATCAGTGAGCTCTCATGGTCCACCCATCTCTCTCTCTCCCAATGCTGGAATTATGGGTATATGCAGCAGTGCCGGGTATTTAAAATCAGATCCTCAATCTTGCCCTGTCTCCAGAGACAGTAGGGCAGGGATAGTACTGAGCAGGGATTGGCTGCCTGACCTCATGTGAATGTAAGCTCCTGCCTCCTGGTGGCCCAGCTCCATCTCTGCTCCTCCTGAATCCCAGCCATAAGAAGGCACTTATAAGACCAGTGGACCCAGCCACCTAACTGTCACCACTTGCAACCTCACAGGGCTCTTTTAAGCATGAAATGAGGTGCAGGGACCCCTGGGGAAAGTTTACAGGGCTGTGCACCTGGCCAGGGGCTGCTGGGATGGTGGGAAATCCATGTTCACATCTTGCTGTATTTACCTCAGTGGACTTGATACTGTACAGATGGGGCCTGGCAAAAATCTGTGCAAACGCTGCATTTCCAAACATCTGCCTGCTGCTTGGCATGCATGAGCCGCTCTCTCCAATCTGGGATCTCTTACTCAGAGCTCCTGGGAGCCCCTCTTGGAGCAGCTGCC
This sequence comes from Ondatra zibethicus, assembly GCA_004026605.1. Taxonomy (NCBI): domain Eukaryota; kingdom Metazoa; phylum Chordata; class Mammalia; order Rodentia; family Cricetidae; genus Ondatra; species Ondatra zibethicus. The sequence goes on along the minus strand of PVIU01015357.1, from coordinate 17,866 downwards.
GACTGCGGAGTGAAGAGCTCACACAGTCCTTGCTCAGGTCACTTTAGCCCCAGCTTGCCTAACCTCGTGAATCCGTTCTTTACCTGCAGGATGGGAACCAGGAATCCTGCCCTGCCCACATCCCTGAAGGGTTCAGAGGATGTGGGGGGACGACAGAGGGATGTGTAATCATTGTGGGCCTGCAGACCTTTCCTGAACACGGAGTGTACACACACACACACACACACCCAAGACCTGTCTGAAGCATACATACCTGGAGGAGGAGCATGCACTGGTATACTCTCGGGGCTGGCATGCTTCCCACGTGGAGCCTCCAGGACGTGACAATTTATTAAATTTTTCCCAAAACACTGACTTTGTCCCTCTGTGAGGGTCCAGGCTCCCTTAGGTTAAGCCTCAGGTGAACATGGCCCCTGACACCGTGTGTTGTTAGTGACCCCTACAGTCTGTCCTTCGTGGGCAAGGCACACCTGGGACTGTTGCAGTCCAATGCAGAGTCTGAACAGAGATTGGTTTTGCAGGCTCCTGATGGAGCTGGGACCTATAGACACCTACCCGACATGGGTACAGGCCCTGCCCCAGCTGGCACAGGTCACCTCAGACTCTGATGCTATCAGGTACTTGCTGTTTGGTTTTGTCATTTGACCTGATTGCATGGGTTTCTGTGGACTGAATGAGACTTTAGGCCCTGTGAGGCACCCCCCCATGCACATTCTGCTTCTTGCCCCCCCCCCCATAACATGTGTAGGCTGGCAGGCAGAAGACACTAGAAATAAGTTGAAGACCTTAACTTCCCCATTCCAGGCTTTAGAAGATTCTAGGAGGCAAAGAGACACTGAAAAAGACATGGGAGAGCCATAAAAGGTGGGACGGCAGACAGACCTGGATGAGTAAGGAAAGAGAGAGGGAGGGAGAGGGTCCGGTACCTCTACCACATGCGAGGAAAAGCCCGTCTGTGACATCTCCAGTCCAAAAGAGGTTTCATTCTTGTTGGTGCCTAAAACAACAACGAGATGTTAGCTCTGTGCATCACTGGTTAGTCCATGGGTCCTGTTTCCTGGGGCATCATGGGAACTGGAGTTCTTTTCTGAGCAGCCCTGAGGTGAGGCCTATACTGCCTCATCATCACCCTGTTTTGGGGTATTAATAATGACTATCAAAGTGCATGCACGCATACGTGTGTGTGTGTGTGTGTGTGTGTGTGTGTGTGTGTGTGTGCGTGTGTGTGCAAGCCTGTGCACAGCTGCAGAGTCACTCAGTTCTGCAAAGAGCCTGGGATAAACCATGCTGCAGACATGTGCGCTACAAATGACTGTTAAAAGTGTGCGTGTAGTCGGGGGTGGGGGAGGGGCATCAAATGAAACCGTGTGAAATTCATGTAGGTTTTGGGAAAGAAGTGCTACTCCTTCTGCTCATTCCCATTGGTCACAGGATTTGGTTGCTGGTTTTTAAGCATTAACGGAGGCTTGCCGCCACTGTGGATCCACACAAGAAAGGCCATGTGTGCTGAAAGCGGCCCTTGAACGAACCACCCAAACTGCATTCTCACCACCGAAGGTGACCATTCACTGGGGACAGCACTGGTTTGACTCTGTGAGTTTCCGGGGCTGTATCAGAGCCCAAGTCCAAGCGTGGAAGAGCCATGGTGGTCTCTTTGCACAAATCCGTTCAGGGTCATTTCAACACATTGCTGACTTCTCAAGCTCTGGGATACTCTTTGCCTCTTATTTCTCTCCTCCCCTCCCACCGAGATGCTGAGATTCCCATGTGAGAGCAGCCTGCCACAGACAGACACAGCAAGGATGAGGTCTCTGCAGATGGGATTCTTTGCGAGATCTCCCCTCCCCATGCCACTCTACTGGGGAATTAAATCGTGTTCTTGTTTTTTGAAACGGTTTGTTATAGCCCAGGGTTACTATGGAGCTGAGGGTGACCTGATTCTGCATCTTCTGCCACCACCTCCTGAGAACTGGGGTCACAGGCAAGCACCCTATGCTTGGTTTTATGCAATCCTGGAGACTGAAGCCAGGGCTTCATGCACGCTAGGTAAGTGCTCTCCCAACTGAGCTACATTCCCAGCCTCAAACTACGGTTTTGATTTTCACAAAGTAGAGTGAGGACCTGGTACGGGAGAATTGTCTGTATTCTGTCAATCATGATTTAAATAAATGCTGATTGGCCATTAGCTGGGATGTATGGGTGGGACAACCAGACAGGAAGTAGAGGCGGAGCAAGGAGAATAGGAGAATTCTGGGAAGCAGGAAGCTCTCTCGGCACTTCTGCCCAGACTACAGAAGAAGCAGGATGTGACCTGCCCCGCTGAGAAAGGTACTGAGCCATGTGGCTAACATTGATAAGAATAATGGGCTATGTATGTTTTAAGAGCTAATACAAAACCTGAGCTAATGGGCCAATCAGTTTATAATCTTCTGGAGACCTCTGTGTGATTTTCTTTGGGGCTAAACGGTTGGCTGGGGGGACCGGGCAGGACAGAAACCCCAGCTAGCAGGCCCCTCATGCTACAGAAGTTCTGTGAGAACATGCAGGACCTATGTCAGGAAATGGAGCAAGGCCTGTTGGGTTCAACTTAGGAAAACAATGCATATTTTTTTCAGTGTAAATCTGTCATAAGTACTTCTTTTATGTTTGTTAAGTCTGGAAACCCTAGTTCAAACATGCCCTCCCCCAACCAATGGCCTCAATAGTCAAACAACAGAGTCTCAGAACACTCAGCCCAGTTAGAGCCAACACAGAGTAGTGCCCAACAGTGAGCAGTTTGGGTCAGACAGTGGTTTTTGCTAAGCCAATGTGCTCTGTGAAATTATAGTCCTTGGACAGAGGTGTAAGCCCATGAGCTGGTCACCTTCCAAGCTGAAGATCCTGTCCCCGAGGGCATCGACAATATCCTTCAGGGCCGCCTCATCTGTGACGTTGAAGAAGTGCTTGTCATCGGGGTCGCTTGCGATGTATTTGATTTCATTTAGAAAAGTTTCTGGATTGATCCCCCTGCGGTTGTAGTAGCCCAAGACCTGCCAGGGAACAGGGGCAGGGACAACAAACCAGGACATAGTACTGACTTTTCCACACACCCACAACCCCAGACCCCAAGGACCCAGAGGTGGGCTACAGCCTTGAGGCTTTCTCAAGGTACCACTGGCATTTGAAAATAGGTACTCTTGCCGGGCAGTGGTGGTGCACACCTTTAATCCCAGCACTTGGGAGGCAGAGGCAGGCGGATCTCTGTGAGTTCGAGACCAGCCTGGTCTACAAGAGCTAGTTCCAGGACAGGCTCCAAAGCCACAGAGAAACCCTGTATCAGAAAACCAAAAAAAAAAAAGTACTCTTTGGGGGTACCAGATAAGACTCTTGAGATTAGCTGGGGTTCTGGAATCTGGGAGGATTGGGGTGGTCCTTTTTTTTGGACTCCCTGGAAAAAGGAGGAAAATGGAATCCCACACACGTCTGTGGAATCCTACACATTGTTAGATGTACAATGTTAAGAGTCAATTTAGAAACAAAAGTAGCCCCAGCCGACTGGACGAGAACTTGCCCTGCAGCCAAAGATGACCTTGAATTTCTGTTCTTCCCGCCTTGCTTCCCTAGAGCTGGGATTGCAGGTGTGCATCACCACATCTGGTTTTAAACATTGCTGGGAATGGAACCCAGGGCCTCTCGCACACTCTACTTGTTCTTCAGAGGAGGACACAGCTTGCTGTGCCTTTGCTAGGAAGGCAGCTCCTGGGAATCCCTGGGGTTTTGAGGGCAGAGCCTCTGAGAGTAGCCAACTGCTCCTCCCCCCTCGGGGTAGGACTTACGGCCACTGCATATCTGGTCACATTGTCCTTCTCGCTTTGCCGGATCACCTTCTCCAGGTCTGGGCTGTCGTGGGATTCCCCATCCGTGATGACAATCATCACCTTCTTGGCCCCTTTCCTTCCACCCTTCTGGAAAGCCTCTGAACTGGAACCAGATTCATGGATTGGTCAGAAGAGGGATATGGGAACAGGGCAGACTGATGTCCTCTAGGGGGCAGCCCAGCAGCTCAAGGTCTGCATCACAATGCTCTTGCACCAGTTGGTCAGCTGGGTCTTGGATATGCACGTGCTTGTGTGTGGGAGTGAACATTTGCATGTAGAAACTAGAGGTTGACACTGGGTATCTCTGCCATTCCCCATCATATCTTTTTGAGACAGGGTCTTTTGTTGAACACAGTAGCTGCTAGAATCCACCTATCTCCGTTTCCCAAGCGCTGGGACTACAGGTGTGTGCAGCCAGTGCTGTGGGTGCTGATGAGCTCAGCTGAAGTCCTCATGCTCCTGTGGCAAACACTCTACCAACTGAGTGAGTGTTTCAGGGGAAATTGAGTCATTTCCCCAGCTCTGGATCTGTTGCTTTTAAAAAGTACAACACCCTCTTGGAGTCCCAATCCTGCTGTATGGTAGGCAGAGGGGTAGGGAGGAGGGGAGACCATGGGGCAGCAAACCTGAATGGGATAAGTCAGTGACTCAGAGACCCAGCTGCATGTTAGAATCTCTTGGTGGGAGGCTTAAACATTTTTTGATGCTCGGGTCCTATCCAGACCCAGACACTTCAGGGGGTATGGCCTGGACATCGATGTCTTTCCTTCCTTTCTTCCTTCTTTCCTTCCTTCTCTTTTCTTTTGTATTTTTTCTGTGTGGGGTATGGAATCATATGTGTGTTAAACATGTGTGAGTGCATGTATGTGTGTACACCAGAGATTGACATCAGAGTCTTTCTCCATCACTCTCTACTTTACATATGGAGGCAGGGTCTTTGACTTGTCTAGCTAGCCAGCTTGTGCTAGGGACCCCTCATCTCTGTCTCCCAATGGGATTATAGGTAGGCCCCCAGGTCCACCTGACATTTGTATGGGTTCTGGGGACCTGAATTCTACTCCTCGTACTTGTACAGCAGGCCACTTGGCCTGCTGAGCATCTATCTATACTGTTGGTTTTGTCTGTCAACTTGACACAAGTTAGAGTGGTCAGAGAGGAAGGAGCCTCAGTTGAGGAAAGGCCTCCATGAGCTCCAGCTGTAGAAAGCAGACTGAGCAAGCCAGGGAAGCAAGCTTCCCTCCATGGCCTCTGCAGCAGCTCCCGCCCCAGGTTCCTGCTCTGCTTGAGTTCCTGTTCTGACTCCCTCCAATGATGGACTATGATCTAGAAGTGTAAGCTAGATAAACTCTTTCCTCCTCGGCTTGCTCATTGGTCATGGTGTTTAGTCACAGCCTAGAAACCCTAAGACTGAAATTGGTACCAGCATAGTGGAGGTATTGTTGTGACAGACCTCACCATGTTTAGGGGAGGACTGGGGAAGGATTTTGGAATTTTGGGCTGAAGAGCCGT
>PVIU01015357.1:0-7500 GCA_004026605.1 Ondatra zibethicus | reverse complement strand
TGTGAATGTGCCGACTGGTATTTTTAGCCTGGGCAAACTTTCGGGCGACAGCCATTCTAGTGGACACCAGATCATAACCAGGTGAGAGCACCCAAGAGAGAACTAAGCAACTAAGACCAGCCTGTCGTCAGAACTTGGTTGTTTGAAAGCACCAAATGGTGGAGACACAGCAGGAGTAGCCCAAACAGTATCTGAGATTTACACACACATACACACTTTTTTTTTTTTACCGTGCAAATTCAATGCCAAATGCTGTGCGGGTTTCTGTCCCTCCTCTTTGCTCAATGTGGCTGGCGGCTTCCACCACGTCCTTCACAGATCTGTAGTCATTAAGGTGGAACTCATGTACCGCATCTTCTCCATACTGAACTATTCCGACCTGCAAACCAAAGCAGAGGGTAGCAGAACCACGACGCTCAGACTTCCATTTGTGAGGGTCCCCTCTCCCAGGAGTCCTTCCCAGAGGAAACAGGCTGTTCTGGGGACAGACGGATGGTTTGATAGAACAAATCAGGGACACAGGGAGAAAGGGACTTGGTGATGAGAGGGGAAGGCACATCAGGTTGAACAGCTTCCTTAAGAAGATGGAGAATGAACACAGACTAGCAGTCTAAAGCATCAGGAGCTGGGACTGCGGAGAGCTCCAGTCAATAAATCCCAGCCGTGCAAGGACAGTTTTGATCCTCAGCGCCTGTTTAAAAGCTGTGTGTGGTGGTATCTGCAAGGCAGAAACTGGTGGATCCCTGAAGTTCTCTGGCCAGTTGGCCCAGCCAAACCTGGCATCAACTTCTGGCTTACACACACACACACACACTTGCATGTATATACGCACATATGTATATGAACACATGCACATACATCCCTACACCCCAGGCCCCACTTCCAACCCCGACCCAAATCCCCACTCCCCAGAATTTATCAGGAGCAGTCTATGGGTTTATCAGAATTTACCGGGATCATAGGGCTGTTGACCAAACTCTATAACAAAGAGTCCCTTAAACTTGGATGAGCAGAGGTCTGACATTTTTAAAGTGGATAATGTTTTGGCACTATTAATAGCTTCAAAATAAACACCAAGCTATAGAGACTGGTTTCAGGGACTTGGTGATAGTGCTACTGTTGAGTGGGCCCACCAAGTTTACTGGGTCCAAGAACCCTTTGAATGCTGGCTACTTACCCCAGTGCATCAAAGACCTTCTTCTGGTGGGAGGGGGCTTGTCACTGTAGGACTTGGCTCCCTTTTATCAACACTATTAGTTACAAGGTTTCTTAAAAAAACCTTTGTGTGTGTGTTGAGTGTTTTGTAAGTGGGGGTGTGTGTATATTTGTGTGTGTGTGCAGTGTGTTTGGTATATGTGTGTGTGTGTTGTATGTGGGTGTGTATGTGTGTGTGCATGTAATGTGTGGTACATGTTAGTGTATGTGTGGGAGGTATGTGTATGTGTGTGGGCTGTGTATGTGTTTGCATGTGTGGTATTGGGAGGCTGGAGGAAACTCTCAGGTGTCATCTTCAGGACTGCCCCCCACCTCCTTTGAGACAGGGTATCTCATTGACTTGGGGCTCACCAATTAGGCCAGACTGACTGGCCTCTGCCTTCCTGGCACTGGGATTATAAACACACCACCATGCCTGGCATTTTGTCATGGATTCTTTCTGGATATCGGGTCACTCCTCTGGCATAGAAAGAATTTCTTAGAATTGACACCTGCTACTTTGGCACTTCTGTCTCTTAGTCCTCATCCAGCCAAAATACTGGGAAATAATGTAGCCCTCATCCACCAATGTTTCACAGATGTGCTGGCAGCTAAAGTCTACTCCAAGTCCATTCTCCCCAGCATCCCCATGCCTGTTGTTCCCCAGTCTCTCTACACATCCTTTCTCTGCCTCCTCCACCTTTCCTGACTTCTGACTCTCTAGCTGGTCATCTTAGTAAGAGGAGTCAACCCCTGAAGGCATCCTCAGTGTGCCCACCAGAAACGGGCACCTGAGGCAGCAAGTCCCAGGGCTGGCTGGGCTTAGCAGCTCCTACCTTTTCATGGGAAAATGCTGCCCAGTGCTATGGGGTCACTCAGGCCGTGGATTTTCGGGGATCTTGCTCAGCAGAGGCGAGCCCTAGAGACACTCACCTGGATCTGGCCAGGGCCAATGTAGAACTTTTTCAGGATATTGATGAGGAAGTGTTGGACCTCTACCCAGGGGTAGATGCTGTTGGAGCCGTCCAGGACAATGACGATGTCCATGTAGGTTTGGCACCCTGGAAGCAGGGATACAATCAGGACCATCAGGGAACCAGTGTCCATAAATCTCCAACACTCTTACTCACTTAAAGAAACCTTTTTGTGTGTGTATGTGTGTGTGTATAGAGGTCAGAGGTCAGTCTCAAGTGTCATTTCTCGGGAGCCATTCACCTTATTTCTTTTTTTTACAGGGTCTGTCCTATAGAATACTTCTCTTATTTTTATTATTGTGAGCTTGGGAGGCTGGCGGTAAGCCCCAGGCATCTGTCCTGTCTCGGCTTCCTCAGTGCTGGGATTGAGCAGCAGCATCATGTCTGGCTTTCTACACGGGGGCTAGAGACCCAGGCCTCATGCTCGCAGGGTGAGCACTTCACCAGCTGAGCTATGTCCCCAGTCCCAAATCTCTTATGTTCTGAATGATCTTTTAGAGACCAACGGAAGAATGATTGCTGATATCTGTCATCTCCTGCACGAAGAGTTGTCCTCAGACTAGACATTTATTTGAGTCATATAAGCAAGGCAGCTAGGATGTCCTGGTTCCATATCACTACCCAGTGGGCTGTTTGAACAGAGCTGAAACTGAACCTGATCTCTTTGCTCCGCATCAGAGACTGATGGTTATTGACTGATCAGGTGTTTCCCTGGCCACTGCCGGAATCAGGGCCTTGGGGCTGTTTCCTTTACTGCTTTGGGCAGGTGTCTTCCACTAGCAACTTGGATGAATGGATTTCATGTTTTAGGAAGGAATCATCAACGAAAGACTGGGAATGTGCTGTCTGGCGTCAGCTTGTAGCTCTTGGCCTTGCTACTCACCCGCCGTGTGGCCTGAGGGCAGTCACGTTCAGGTTTCTGTGCTGGAAGAGCAGCATAATAACTAAACTAAGAGTTGCCATCAAGGGTTAATGGGAAGGCGTTTCTAAAGACAAGAGCTCAATAAGCCTTAGATGATCCTATTTTTACTCCTCTTCTTAAAGGCAAGACCTCCCGTAGTCCAGGCTGGCCTGGAACTAGCTCTTTAGCTGAGGTAACCTTGGACTCCTGATCCTCCTGCCCCTACTTCCTCAGTGCTGGGATTACAGACTGTGACACTATGCCCAGTTTGTTCTCTTGTCTCTGTCTCTCTCTCTCTCTCCCTCTCAACCTGGGTATCCTTTCTTCTCAACAGTCATGTACTTTGGGTTTTGAAATAGTCTCTCACTGAGACATAAAATTTATTATTTTGATTCTCTTTTAATTTCATTGTTTTTAAAAAGACAGCTTGTGTAGAGGAGGCTGAAGAGATGCTTGAGAGTGCTTAAGAGTTCTTGTTGCTGCTGCAAAAGATCTGGGTTCAATTCCAAATACCCACATATTAGCTTAACCATCTGTAACTCCAAGTCTAGGGCATTCAATGCCGTCTTCTGGCCTCTGCGGGCACCAGGCATGCACACTGTACACATACCTGCATGCAGGCAAAATATTCATACATATGGAATAAAAATAAATAAATCTTGCTGGGTGTGGTGGCACAGCCTTTAATGCCAGTACTTGGGAGGCAGAGGCAGGTGAATCTCTGTGGGTTCAAGATCAGTGAATTCTAGAATAGTCAGGGGAATGTAGAGACCCTGTTTCAAGAAATCAAAACCAAAACCCAAACCAACCATACAAACCAAAACAAACAAGAAGAAAAAAAAAATCAATCAATCGATTGATCAGTCTAATAAAAAAATTCTTAAAATATACCTTAAAATTCTTAAAAATAAACATGAAAGAACCTGTTTACAGGTCTGCGGGCTTTTGGTATATGTATGTGTTTGTGTGTGTGTGTGTGTGTGTGTGTGTGTGTGTGCACATGTGTATGGGTGTGTGTCGACATCAGCTCTCTTTTCAATCTCTCTCCACCTTATCTTTTTGAGGCAGGGTCTCTCACTGAACTGGCAGCTCTCTGATTTTGCTAGGCTGACTTGGTCAGCCAGTCCCCGGGAGCCTCCTCTGTGCTGGAGTAACAGGCGCATGCCACCAAGCTCAACTTTTGACGTGGGTGCTGGGGATGGAACTCAGGACTTCACATTTGTATGGTAGGCACTTTGCTGGCTGAGCCATCTCCCCAGTATTACTTAGGTCTGTGGCCCTTAAACACGGCAGACCCCTCCTCAGCCTTTTCCTAGCCCCCCTTAGTTAGAAATTACATAAAGGTTACCTTGGAATCTACATTTGCCAAGTCCCAGGAGATTGATGCCCCAGGCCAGGGCAGGATGGCTCTGCCAGCAGCAGACAGCAATGTCAGGGCTGTGATGCTCCACCCCCTGAGAAACTTCAGTGCCTGGACCATCCGCTGTGCCCTGGAGCTGCCTGGAACGCTGTGTGAATGGATCCCATGCCTCCCCACCCCACAGCTGACCGCTGACTAGGCAATGTTTCTTCCTTCCCCTCCCCCAGCAATGGGTGTTGAGGGGAGGCTGCCTGAGCCAGAGGTGCTAATCCCCTCGCCCTCTATAAACAGGCAACAGCTGCTTGCTGAGGGTGTTTAGCCCAGAGGAAATGGTGAGGCTCAGAGCCAAGAAGTCTAGGCTTCTAGCTCCCCAAGTTTACTTGGGAGGGAGGGGTAGGGTTTGTGTCCACGAGGCTCTGGGCAAGCTGCCCAGGAGCGCTGACTTAGTGTAACTGTCACCCAGGTTATTTCTTTTCTCCTTGGCTCTCCACTCATGGGCTTCTGCCCTGCAGGATGTCAAGAGCCAGCATTCACACTGTAGTCTAAATGAACGATGCCCCCAGCCTGGCCTGTTATACGTGGTGGCCTGGCAACCTCCTCCATGTTCAAAATTCTACAGGAAGTTTCTATGGATGCCAGAATGGTTTTCATAAATTTAGCTAATTTGTTACCATCACACTGTGGGGGAGGACAGCCTGGGATGAGAAGCTTACAGTGGTCCAGCTAGAAGGGACTCCTCTGCCATGTTAGGAGAAGTGACTCACTCCTTTCGGATCATCCAGAGGGCTGAAGCAGTCACAGAGCCCACATGCTGCTCTATAGGTACAAGGTAGCCATAAGCAGAGCCCTGTGCCTCCTCCCTGGACTGCCCCAGTGAAGGTACTCACTTTGAAGTGCTGGGGCCACTGTCTTGGAGAACCTGAAGTTGGAGTTGACTCGTGAGCACATGCCAGTGGTATAGTAGGAGCTTCCACACTCATGAGACCAGAGAGGGCTGCAGGCCTGAGAAGTAGCACAGCACAGTCATGGGGCTTCAGACAGGACCCAGCCTCAGCCTCCAGGGCCCAAGACGGCCGACTTTATGAGTACAGCTTTCCTAGTGTGAGGGGTCTCCGAGTCTCACTGAGCTCTCTCTTGCTGCAGTGCCCTTGGCTTCAGGTGGAATGGGTGACAGTGGAGCCTGGATCCCTGTTCCATTCTCCAACCTGTAATCTGGGGTGGTGGCTCTTCCTCCTTCTACTGGCCCACTCCATATATACCCCATGAGGTCCAAGGAAGGCCTTCATCTGCAAGAGTGGGCCTTCCAAGAGTCGCTAGGCCGGCTCTTGTCTGCAAAGGCCCTTACTGGGCCAATTTCCAGGGCTAGGGTCCAAGGACACTTTACTAAGAGGAGAAGAAAAAGAATGCTTCTGCTCTGTGGCGTTGCCAAAACCACTGTGTCAGGCTCTTGGCCAAGGGCCAAAGATGAGTTTCCCTAGGAGGCAAGGCCACCAAGAAGGAGAGTCCAGCTCCTGTGTCATTCTCCAGGGATGGACACAGAAAGGCTCAATCCTTTTACCTTTCTGGACTGTTCACTGAAACGAAGGGCCCAGTCAACAGAAAGACCCATGTGTAGGATGGGCCACCTGGAGGGTGAAAGGGACACACATGCAAGGGGTGTGCAGATGCTTGTGTGAGGGCCTGCTTAGCACAGGTCTCCCCACACCCTGTGCAGCGGGTCTGTGCAGGGGGTCTGTGCAGCGGGTCTGTGCAGGGGGAAGGCTGGGGTCAGCAGTGGGATGATAATCTTACCAGGAAGCTGTTGTCCTTGGGGTTGGTGGCAAGGCTCAGGCCGAGACGCATGTTGTCCTTCCTCTCAGACACATTGGACAGAGTGACCCTGCCTGGAGCAGAGGAGAGACACTCAGCCTACAGCAACTTCTGCTTGTCCTCTGCCCAGACCCTGCTGCAGTGGGTCACCTGAGGTGAGCCCATGGCCCATGCTCGCCCAGAGGACAGCACGGATCTTCCTTAGATGTATCCTTCTTCCTTCCCCACTTCTGGTAGATGAACGCACTGATGCTCACGGAGTTCTAGAAACTGCACAAGGCCACAGAGCAAGCCCACAGCACCACCTTCACCTGCTCTTCCAGAACTCTGCCTTCTCCAGCCAACTAACTGTACCCCAGGCATACCACAGTACCTGCAGAGGTGGCTTTCTTGGTGCAGGGAGCCACCCACCCACCCCTTCCTGCAGCACTTACCATCTGAGGTTAGTCCTCCAACACCCCTTTTATAACCACCTGTCCACCTGCCATGTGCTGAAGGTCCCTCACAGGGAGCAATCCCCTGCAGCTGGTGGCCTCAGCCAGCTGTGGTAGGGACAGGTAGTTCTGTGACAGTACAGAAACCACAGGACAAGCACATAATGAAAGGCCTCTAGAGCATCCTTTCAGAACACAGGAGGGATGGAAAAGAGCTTGGAGTCCTCAGAAGCAAAGTGTGTTTGCATGCGTGTGTGCACATGTCTATGTGTGTGTGCCTGCATGTGTGCAGGTGTATATGTGTGTATATGCATGTGCACATGTTTATGTATGTGTGCCTGCATGTGTGCATGTGTGTGTACATGTATATGTGTGTGTGCTTGTGTATGTGTGTGCAAACACACTTAGGAGACAAGGAGTGGGAAAGGCTGGAGCCTGTCAGTTCTAAGCTGCTGTAGGGAGGCCCATGTCCCCTGATGTGGCCTTTGAGAGTCTACAGTCCCAGAGAATCTGCTTCTGTGCTGTGTTGGAGACTGATGTGTGAAGAGTGGCCTGGCTTCCAGAGGACTGGTCAGTAGGGCTGGGGACAGGCCAGGACCAGGGCAGCAGAGGTGACCATGACAGCTATACAGCAGCACAGACTGTCCTGCAGTGGCGGGGACAGGGCTGGGGACAGGCCAGGACCAGGGCAGCAGAGGTGACCATGACAGCTATACTGCAGCACAGGCTGTCCTGCAGTGGCGGGGACAGGGCTGGGGACAGGCCAGGACCAGGGCAGCAGAGGTGACCATGACAGCTATACTGCAGCACAGGCTGTCCTGCAGTGGC